>JAOANK020578664.1:0-12105 GCA_026257165.2 Telfairia occidentalis
TTGAAAGTGAGTATACACCTGGATAGATAAGCAATTACAAAAGTAATTTAGCATATCTTGAGTAGGTAAGGCTCACCAAAAAAAAAAAAAAACAGAAAAAGCCAAAGGCAAAGCTAAGCAAAGGAGAGGGCTATGCATTGCAACTTTCAACCTTAATAAAGCCCAAAGGGCTATGCATTGCAACTTCCAACCTTAATAAAGCCCAAAGGGCTATGCAATGTATTAACCCTCCTTATGCTCTCTGAAAAAAAAAATATCAAAGCAGAAAGTGGAAAGAGAGGTGAATAAAAATTCATAGGCCAAACTAAGAAGTCCGTGTTTAAAATGAAATAGTGTTGTAAGGAAGCTGTAGCATAGGGAGCCTAGTGTGCTACTCATGAAGGCTGCACAAGGGACCGAGGATAGCAGTCTTCCCTCAAATGAATGCTGCATGAGAAGAAATTTCCAAGGGAAGTTGACTCCAGTTGGTAATTCATTTGTTGAGCTTAACAAAAGCAGTATCATGTTTTAGAAGGGACTTGGAGGGTGAGAAAACTTTGTTCTAAAAGGTGTTAGGGAAAATTATCTAACGATGCCTTTGCCAACTCTAACAAAATAAGTGTAGTACAAGTAGAGATCAGCAGAAGAGGTTTAAAAAGGGAATTCGTGCATTACTCAGGGACGAGTAATGATTCAAGTTTGGGGGTTTGTTAACTCTTAGAATAAGAGTTAAGTTAGTGTCTTTTAAAAGCATATTGAGTCATGATTACCCTTTTTGATAATACTTTGAACATAAATGATGTGATCTAACACTTATATTTACATGTGAGTTGATGAATTGCATGAGTAATGTGATTGAAATTAAGTGTGGGACAATTCAAAGGAATATGACTAATCTGTGATAATCTGTCACTTTTGCTGTAGCATTTTATCTGGCAGAAGAAATTCATGCTGCATAATTGAGCTGGACAAGAAGAGAAATGACATGGCACTTCATTAATTGAGCTGGCAAGTGGCACGTGATTCAGCTGGAAAAGCAATTCACAGAGCTCCATGTGGAGTAGTTGGCCAACTCAGCCCTTTTTGGGTGCCAAAGTGGATAAGATGGTGAGAGAAAAGCCTAGAAGGGATACAAAAAGCCCCCAATTACGGAAAGAAGAAGATATTACACAATTTTCCTCTAAGTTTGGAAGAAGAATACAAGGAGAAGAAGCTGTCCAAAGAATTCTTTGCTGAAGAAGGAAAGATAGGAGAGGCAATTTTGGAAAGAAAAGCTCCATCTCTTCCCCTTCTTTCTACCTAATTTGTCTTATCTTCTTTCTTCTTTTAGATTAAGTGGTGTAATCTTTATTTTCTGTTGTAAACCAGAAAGCATTCTGCATTTCCTTTAAATTCTTTAATCATGTTTATTTCAATTTCAGCTAGTTGTTACTTTTTCTTTCTAAGCATGAACTAATTTTCTCAAGACAAGGGTTAGGGTTCATTTTTGTTGACTTGTTGCAAGGAGGTACAGTAGCTTTGAGCTGACTTCCTAGTGAGTATGAATGCATTTTTACTTGATAAATCTGGATGTATAGCTTGGCCACCTTTACATTTTGCTGTTTAGTGTGAACTTGGAAAAGAAAACACTAATTGACCCCCTTAATACTCTCATTAGTTGAATTTGAGTTAGGATTTGTGAGTGAGCTAGGAATAGCCTCTCCCTAATGCACCAAAAGAACACTAGAGCTTAAAATCTACTAAGAACATGAAAATGAACTTAGTAATTTAGTTTCAGAAGAAGCATAAGGGTTGTTCTGTGATAGTAAGCAGTTCTAGAATGTTGTAGCATCCTGTAGCAGTCAGTAGTGAAACTCCCTAACCCAAGCCTGTTTCTTATAATTTGCTAAAAGTGTTATCATATCTCTGATTAATTTACATCTTTTAATTCCATGATTCATTTTTGGTCTTTCAACAAATGAAATTTTGGTGACCTTCATTCTCCTAAACAATAACTTTTCTTAAGAGCTTTTGTTCAATTATTCATGTGGATCGACCTTGTTTGCTGCACTTCAAGGTGTACACTTGCACCTCATAGGATAACCAACAGCTATACAAGTGCATTACGAAGGTCTTGGCTAATAGGTTGTGAGTCTGGCTCCCAAGGTTTATTAGTCCTAACCAGTCAGCTTTTGTCCAAGGTCAAAACATTGTAGATAATATCCTATTGTGCCAGGAGTTGGTGAGGGCTACCATTTACGGAGGGCCCTACCTCGGTGCCTTTTAAAGGTGGATTTGCAGAAAACATATGACTCTTTGCATTGAGATTTTCTTTTTGGTACGTTGTTGGCTATTGGTACCTCTCCAAAGTTTGTAAATGGTTCAGGCATGTGTCACTTCTCCCATGTTCTTTGTGATGATTAATAGAACTCTTGAGGGCTTTTTCCCGAGTCGTCTGGAGCTCAGGCAAGGAGACCCTCTTTCTCCCTATCTGTTCGTCATTGCTATGGAAGTCTTGTCTTGGATGCTAAATCGAACCCCAGTGGGCTTCTGATTTCACCCCCGTTGTGAGGTTTTAGGTCTAACCCATTTTTCTTTCATAGATGATCTAATGGTGTTCTCTGGTGGGGACTGCACCTCTCTCGCCTTTATTCATGACGTTTTCTATTGGTTTCAGGAGCTCTCTGGACTTCGGGAAAACTCTCGTAAGCGCTCTTTCTTTTGTGGTGGTCTGCCCAGGGATATGTCTCAGAAGTTGGCTGACTCTCTTAAATTTTCTTTGGAGTCCCTTCCGGTCAGGTATTTGGGGTTACCTCTTCTTTTGGTTCGTCTATCTTATCGAGATTGCCAACTGTTGCTAGAGCAAATTGTGGCTAGGACTTGTTCATGGTCTGCTCGGGCCTTATCTTATGGTGGTCAATTGCAGCTGGTCCGATCGGTGCTCTAGAGCTTTCAGGTTTTCTGGGCGAGTGCTTTTAAGCTCCCAGCCCGGGTAGTCCATGACGTGAAGCTGCTACTCCGCTCTTACCTTTGGAGAGGGAAGGTGGGTGTCGTTGGTGGGGCTAAGGTCGCTTGGTCTAAGGTTTGTCTTCCCTTTGAGGAAAGGGGATTAGATATTTGACACCTCGGCTCTTGGAATCTGGTTGCTATCATGAGGCATCTCTAGCTTCTTTTGGTTAGGGCCGGTTCCTTGTGGGTAGCCTAGGTGGAGGCTTATATGTTGTGAGCAAAAGTATTTGGGCTGTCTCTCTGTCTCCCTAGCTTTCTTGGTGTTGGCAGACTATCCTTCCTGTGCGCGACCAGTTGGCAGAGCTGTGGATTCTCTATTGGAAATGGGACGTGTATTTCAGCTTGGTTCGATCCTTGGTTACTTGGAGGTCCAATTGTCCCTCAGATGAGGGAGAAATTATTGAGGATGCAGGAAGCTCAATAGAGGCTAGAGTGGCTGATTTTCTTTTACCTGATAGGACGTGGAATTGGCCTCAGGGTTCTAGTGAATTGTTGGTTCTAGCCGATCGAGTGGTGCAGAATCATTCTAAAGCTTGAAGTTAGGGACTATCCTCGGTGGCTTACTACAGCTTCTGCAGTTTACACTACAGCTAATGCCTGTGAGTCCTTCCATCCAAAGGGGCAGAAGGTGTTCTGGTTTCATCTACTTTGGTTTAGTGGCAATATTACGCGACATGCCTTTATTGCGTGGCTTGCTATTCGAGACCGACTTTCTACTCAGGATCATATCTCTCGGTGGGATAGGTTTGTTTCTCCTTTTTGTCTTCTTTGTGATGCAGGTTTGGAGTCCATGGACCACCTTTTTTTCTCAGGTTCGTTTGGTGCCTAGCTATGAGGGAGCCTGGTGGGATAGTGTCGATCATCTCATCGAGTTTCCTAGTGGGGCATGAAGCTGCATTGGGTTGAATATAGAAGTCGTGGATCTTCGTTGAGGTGCAGGGTTTGGAGGCTTGCGTGGTGCGCGGCGGTCTACTTCATCTGGTTGGAATGTAACCACCGTTTGCATGGTGGGGTGGCTCGCCCAGTGTCGGTCTTCATTTAGTTTGCTCGTACTGCGATGATGGGTTGATGTGCTTGGCGTGGTGTTAGCTCTGTTGGTGTGTCTCCTTGGGAGCTTGGGTAGTTTTTTCTCTTGTCTTACTGTGTTCCCTGTTTGTGATGCGGATGTGGGGCTTTGGTTCTTGGCCCGGGATATGGGTATTCTTCTCTGACTCCTGGCTTGGGATGTGGGCTTTGGTTGTTGTTATTTTTGTTTTGTGGGCCTTTCCTTGCTTTCTTTGTGTTTGCATTATTCGATGTGGCTTGTTAGGTGTTTTCTTCGTTAGAGGGGCTAAAGATTCTGGTTGTCTACTGTCTTGCTCTCTCTCGGCTGTTGGTTGTGGTTATGACAACCTATGATTTGCTTACTCTTGCATGTGGGGGGATGGTAGAACGCGGTGACATTACTCTGTCACGGGTTAGTCTTACGTCCCTCGTTGACTCCTCTGTCTTTAACAGGCCTCCAGGTAGGTCTTAGGCTTGGTATGTTGTGTTGAGGTGGTACTTCTGGCTGAGTGAACTATGAGGTGTACTCCTCCTTTCTTAATTTTCTCTGGTCTTTGGTTGAGTGGCTAAGCCCATTCGCCTTTTATAAGATAAGAGGGAAAATGAGTATTGTCCTGGTTTTGACGATCATGTCTTGGCTAGGCTCCACTTTGAAAAAAAAAAAAAAAAAGGAATATGAGGGGTGAGTTGTAGAAAACAAAGCCCTGAGTACTCCTTTCCTTATGCTATCTGAGCTCTCTTTGTCCTATTCAAGTTTGGCTGGCACACACACACTCAAGGGAGGTCTCGTTATGGCCGTGATCTTTCCTGTTGTCAGAATATGTTTGAATGTTTCTACTTATACCCGTTGTATGTTTATGCATTATGGTTGGAGCCTTGATTTGTGAGTTTTGGGATTTTGTTGGGTGATAGCTTGTTTCTTCCTAGTTTCCCTGCTGGAGTAGGAAGAGTCTGGCTGCTTCTTGGTTGCCTTGATCCCAGGCTATGAGATCTTCCTTGTTGTTCTTTTTTATATACTACCTTTTAAAAAAAAAGTTGCTAAACCTTCGAAATCCCAACTTTATTAAAACTCCATAATTAATTATAGGTAAAGATAATCTTTAATTTGTTTAAAATATATATATATAACTTTTCATATTCAAACCTTTTAAATTTCATACATTATATCAACTTAATAGTGCATTTGAAACAAATATATTTTGTTTAATAAAAATTCTAATGAATTTTTAATCTAATTTTTATCAATCTTCAAGGATAGAAATGTATTTAAAATATATATTTTGTTTAAAAGTTAATTATACTTATTTGAATAATATTACATTTATATATGTATTTAATTAGAGCAGAATATTATTAAATTATAAAGTAATAATATTTTATTTAACTAACTTATATGATATTTAATTTAGTCTATTTGTAGATTTATAGATTAATTTTAATGAATGACAATGAATTAATAAGAGAGAAATGATATGCTTTATAAATTTCAATTATAAAAGAACAAAATTGTCCAAAAATAATTTTCAAATACTATAGTTTTTTTTTTAATGTATTATAAACTATAGATCATAAATTTTAAAATTCTATTATTAGTTCTACTTGCATGTAGAATCATATATTTTTAGAACTAATTTATAGCTAGAAATACATATGCAAAATTTTCGTATTCAGCCTCTTCAAATTCTTATCCTTTTAAATTCTTATTAATTAACGTTATTAAAATTAAAAATAACATGCTTAGTAAATTTTAAAATAGACAAAAGTCGAAAAGTATTTTTTAAATAAAAATAATACACTAATTATAAAAAATAAAATAAAATAAAAAAAGAATAGTAACAAAAAAAGAAAAAAATATCCAAAACCCTAGCTATACATGTATACCTCGAAAATAGATTTGCTTACTTGATAATTGTTCGAAAAATAATATTTTTCAACTTCATCAAAATTGAATTGTAATATCACAAGCCTAGAATGCGAGATATAAATTTGACACATTATCTCTTGCAACTTAAATGTACCTCCAAAATCTTGAGATGCTTTCAACATTGTAGAAACTTTGAGAGAAAATGATTGAGAGAAATATAGAAAAGAAAGAATAAAGAAGTGTTGTGAAAAAACTTGTGTGAAGAAAACCCATTTTTATAGTGGTAAAAGATGAAAAGTTACAAAACTTTTAAAATTTCAAAACTTTTTTTTTTTGAATAAGGAAATTTATTACTCACAGAGGAGAAACACTACATGCGCAAGAAGAGGGATGCAAGTCCTCGTTACAGATTTCATGAATCCTTTCCCAAACTGAATTCTCATAATGAATTGCTGCAAAAGAAGCTAGAGAGTTTGCAATCCTATTGTTACATCTTTTAGTGTGAGAGAAAGTGAAATCACAAAGTATTTTACAAGGATCTTTGATGTCGTCGAGCCAAACACCAATTTTGGATTTGAAGACTTGATTTCTCTTAAGGAAATCAATTGTTGATTTTGAGTCGGATTCAATGAGAAGCTTCTTGTAGTTAAGATTGATTCCTTCTCGAATAGCCAAAATTTCAGCATCTAAGGGTGCGTTGATGATGTCAAAACTCTTGCTTAAAATTGCTTTAATAACACCATTTTCATCTCCAATGACTCCCCCAATTCCTGCATGAGGAAAATTGTTGGACCATGACCCATCGACATTAACTTTGAACCAATCTTTGGGAGGAGAGTTCCAAGAGGAGATCACAGTAGAGGTAGACAAATTATGATCATATCTAAACTCTTACATTGTGGTAAAAACATTTGATTTTAATCGTCGACATATTTAGAGATCCAAGATAATTTGCACGGTAAGTTTTGAAGAGGCTAATTATTTTCCACCTTATTTTGTCAGACCACATAGCCCGGCTAATAACGCAAGCCTTACTCAAATTTCTTAATTGAAACCTTTAACTAGGTGGACTAGCTTGTCCAGAAGGGACAACGATGGGGCTTGTTAGAAATAGCTTCAGGTAAGAGATTCTTCCATATGGTCTTAGCTCTTTCACATTAAAAAATAGAGTATTCTATCAATTCTTCTTTGCATTTGCAACCATTACTTGTACTAGGGGTTTCTTCTAATACCTTTTTTTTTTTAATAATGAATAGCTTTGGCTGGTAGGGAAAAAAAAAAAGGAAATTGAGATGACCTCTTTCTTTTTGGGATTAGAAAAAGTGTTTGGTGGCTAGGGTCTCTAATGATACATTTATAGGGTTCACCTCAACCCCCAACCAGAGCCCTAAGTCCTCTAATTAACAAGAATGCCATTAATTTAATTTTTTCCAACTTTTACCAAAATAAAGCCCCCTTTAATTAACTAAACACCACTTATAAATTCCTCCTCCAATACACATAAAATAAAACAAAAAAAAAACTTAGTCCCTTAGTTAGTTTCAACAACTCAGAATTAAAAAAAATTAAGGGGCATTACAAATTCACTAGTTTTAAGCCTAAAATTGAGAACACTCGAGAAATAGAGATATAAATTGTTGGAAGTGTCAAAGTATAGGACATGTTAGTAGGAAATACCCAAATAAAAGGGTCGTGATCCTAAAAGAGGAAAAACTAGTAACACATGATGAGAGGGAAAAGAAGAGTCTAGTGAGTCCAGTGAGAATCCTAGTGAACTAGAGGAGGGAGACGAACTAAAAGACCAACAATCCTTAGATCTAGTACTTATTAAAAAAAGACCTTAAGTATACAACTTAAAGAGGATCCCATAGAGGCCCAAAGAGAAAATTTGTTCCATACTTGGTGTTTAGTACAAACTATCTCTTGTAATGTTGTTATTGATAGTGGAAGTTGCGCTAATATTGCTAGCCCTAATATTATGGATAGATTGAGTTTAAAAACTACACCACACACACAACCCTATAGATTGCAATGTTGAATGATAGTGGATAGGTCAAGGTCAAAAAACAAACCTTAATTTCCTTTTCCAAAGGGAGGTACCATGATAAAGTCATGTGTGATGTTGCCCCTATGCAAGCAGAAGATTTGTTGCATGTAAGGCCTTGAAAATTTGACAAAAATGTCTCTTATGACTGTTATATCAATTGTTATTCTATGTGCATAATGAGAGAAAACCACTTTGTTGCCACCTTTCCCCAAAGAGGTTTGTAAAGAGACCAACCAAAGTTCGAGGAAAGACATGAAGGTCCAAGAAAGGTATGGACAAGGCAAAAGATAAAGGTAAAAATACCAATAAGTGTTTGATCTTGCTAAAGACCCTCACTTTACTTAATCAAATCTCTATGCTAGATCTTTTGTTCCCTAGTATTTTTTTTTTGGTTGGAAAATGATAAGAGCAAAGAAGAATGACAAAAGTCGTCTCTCAAATTCAATGCTTTGAGAAACATAAAGGAGACAAACAAGATGATGGAGAGATGGAAGCCAAAGATGGAGGATAATGACGAGCCAAAGAAAGAAATTGGCTCAACCTACCCAAATAGAGAAAGAAAGATAGTCTTATAAATCACCTACAACTTATAAGGAATATTAGGACATTTTTCTTTAGCACATTTTTCTTCCAAGGTAATTTAAAAGTTAGATTAATTGTCCAACTTTCTAACTTAGCTTGTTTTTGTGTAGGTAACTTGTTAGATCCGAGGACAAACCTTCTTTAAAAAGGAGAAGATGGTGTGATCATAATGGCCCTAAGAGTCCTTGAACTAAATCAAGTCTCTAGAGATCAAGGAAGGATGCTTACTTCCATTGCAAAAGGGAGAAGAAGGAACAAAATCACATGGAAATCCGAAGGGACAAGCCATTTCCACCTTGATGCTATGGAGTGCCCCAGCAGCCTCATGCTAGCCAAATGTCCCAGTGGGACGCAAAGCACCCATGCATTGCATGCACGTAGCCTTACACTCATCACATGCTGCTCGCACCAGGCGCCCTTCACTCACCCGACTGTCGCATGTTGCATGACATGCAGAGGCTCTGGTTGCACGTTAACTTCGCTGAGCTCCTTCTTGCATGCGCTCTCCAAGCGCCAAACGTCTGCCCACGTTCACCTGCAGCCGAACCTATCGTAGGTAGGAGTGCCCCACCCATGTGCACCCCTTGTAGCCTGAGCACCCCAATCGTGCGCACGCTGCACCACCCACGAATGCGGAAACCTCAATGGCTCCCTTTTCTATCGCATGCCCTAAATACAATTGTCATGTCTTGTATTTTAAGGAAAGTATTTCATTATTTCATTTCCTCGTCATCTTAAGAAGTGTTCTAGAAGTTAAGATTATTATTTTCTTGAGTTTTAGAAATTAAATCCTTAGAAATTATTTTTAAACATGTTCAGGACATAGTTCTTTTATTATTTTTCCTTAAATACTTTGGAATTGTTTTTTGCCTCAAGTTTGCTAAAGTCTTTTAGAAAAGTTTCTTTCCTTATTTTCTTGAACCCTGGCTTCTATAAAATGCCAAGCTTTTGTGATTTTAAGGAAGAATTTTAATACAATTTTGAAATTTCTAAGAATGAAATTTTAGTTCTTTTGAGTGCAAAAAACTTTCAATTTGCAAAAACAATTGAATCTCCCAAAACTTTTTCTGTTTGTGTGTAGCTTAGAGTAACTTGTGAAGTTCAAGCTTGATTGGTCATCAAACTTGTGTAGTGTTTCTTCCATGTAGTGAATGAGATTGTGAATAGTGTGAGAGCATTCAAGTTGTCTTGCTCCTTGGCTTTGGATTTGATTGTCCCTAACCTTTCCTTCATATTTTGTTTAACGAACTTTGGGTTTTATTTCTTTTGTCTAGGGGTTCGTATAACCAAGGGGCTCCTAGCACCAATTCACTTAAGATTCTTTGAGAGTTAGAGCTTAGGTTGGACTTTAGTGTCCAATTGGCCATGGAGGCTCACTTAGGTTGTCTTCATGAGGGTCCTTTCCTTTGGAAGGTTTGGCATTCAAGAGTACTTCCTCATATCAAAAAATGTTTTTGAAGAATTAATATTTGTTTTTCAAGAGTGATTTTTAAATCAATAAATTAATAAAAGAAAAATTATAATGGGTGACAAAATTAGTTGTCATATTTGCAAATCTGCTACATAGAAAAATAATTTGCAAATATGACATTTTTTTTAAAAAAATTTGCCTTCCTATTTTAAATATATTTATGTAATTCTCTATTTATTCTCATATATCACTAATGGATTTATTGCTGATAGACTGTTTTTTTACCATTTATTAGTGATAGACATCTATCATTGATATTATTTTTACATCTATCACTGATAAACAATTTTTACATCTATCAATGATATAAGTCTATTCACTAATAGACTGATAGACATAAATAGTGGTGGACGTCTATTGTTGATCGATGTGCATTCTCGACTTTTCAAATGTTTTTATTTGAGTTGGTCTTAATATTGTTGCATATTTACAAATCTTTTTACCTTGACAAGGTCTATCACTAATATATCATTTTTGTTCTAATGATAATGTATATCACTATGGGATTCAAAAATAAATGAGCATGCAATAATTATTATGTTGGAGATCAAAAGTAAGCATTAGCAAAAATTCAAGGGTAAAAGTGTGAAACATTTTGAAAATTAGGGACCAAATAAGAACTATACTCAGAACTCAAAGTTAAAAGTGTAACATTTTGAAACTTAGAAACCAAGTGGAAACTAAACTTAAAACTCAAGGGTAAAACTACAATAGTCTAAAACTTAGAGATCAAATGAAAACTAAACCCAAGATTCAAGATTCAAAAAGATATTTTTCCCTAGAAAATAATTTCAAATATCACTAATATATTATTTTTAATTTTATTGATATTGAGTAGCAATAATAGATCTAATAGCAAATGAGCATTCAAACAATCATTGATAGAAAACGAAAGTTAAATACTACTGACATACATTTTTTTTTTTTAATTTATTGACAAAGCTCAATATCAGTAATAAACCTAATAGTAAACAAGCATTCAAACAATTAGTGATAGACTTTTATCATTGATAGACATCAATGACATCTATTACTTATAGACATGTATTAGTGACAACCATTGATAGATGTCTAGCAATGACCATCACTGTCACTGGTAGACCTATGACATTGAAATATGTTGGATTACATCTCATATTTGATTTTTTTTTAGCTTGCGCTAGATTTGCTATTATTTTAGGTCCAATAGTCATATATGCAATAACAATTTAAGAAAAAGGAAATTACAATTGATACACATTTTATAAGAATAAGAAAAATTATATAGAGAAAAAAAGTTGGAGAGGGAGACATTAGAGAAAAAACTTAGAGAGTGAAAAAAATTAGAAAGTGAAATTGGAGAGAAAAAATTTAAGCAGATGTACCAACATTTTAGAATAAAAAAAATTAGAGACAGATATTGTAGAAAGAAGAAACGGGTAAAAACATTTTAGAAAGAGAACATAAGTTAGAGAGAGTTTAAATAATTTTAGTCAGAAAAAAGAGAGGGATTGACAAAATTTTCAGAGAGAAGGTAAGAGTTAGGGTTAGAGGAACGTTTTAACATAAAATGGAATGATGGACTTAAATATAAAAGCAAAAATGATATTCCCCGAAAGAAATATTATTTGTAATTGGTTCAACCACATGGAATTTTACCTTTTTTTGCTTTTCAAAATTAAAAATATATGTAATGTAGTTCTGAAATTATCGTATAAATCTATGCAACTAATAATTTATGTGAATTTTCAATAATATTAACATTCCTCATACCACAAATCCCTAGCTCATTGCAATATTCCATCAAGAGAAAGGAGGCAAACCGTAAGAAAGATAGGAAAGCGAACTGAGAAGCTCAGCTTTGAAGAATGGACCAATCCCATTTCTTTAACAGAAATTATGGTGGGAGGCTGGTATGTGAACTCCTTTTTCACAAAAGTTCCTTGTTGAAAAAATTTACACTTTTAAATTTTCTAATTTTTTTATTATATTGTTTTTACCAAAATACCCTTATGTATTGAAATCATTTATTTCATAAAAAAAATTTAAATCATTTTTTTGTCCCCAAATTTCATTTCTCATTTAATGTCAACATTAATTGAAAATCTTTCAGTTTTGTTATTTTTTAAAAAAATTAATTTCTAAACATTA
>JAOANK020578864.1:0-24612 GCA_026257165.2 Telfairia occidentalis
TAATTAACTATATATTATAATGTATCAATATACATTATACTATATATGTTCCCTCAAAATAATTTGAACAATTTAAAATATTCCCAAAATATTATTCCTTGCATAATCCTTAGCGAGCTAGCAAGTGGACCTTATGGACCTACAGATTAGAATCTCTAGTGACACGAGATTAATTAATTAAACTCTTTAATTAATTTTCCGATGTTCATTAACTGTCGGTCACTCCACTAAAGACCGACAGCTGCATTCTTCGCACTGTAGATATATTTTTGTGTCCATGGATTTATTCAATCAATAGTAAGTCGATCCTTCACGAATCGTTCATAACTACAGTTGGGTCAAAATTATCGTTTTACCCTTGTAGTTATATCTAACTCCTTAAGTACCACCGATCCCTCTAATGAACAATAAGTTATAGTCCAACTATTACTAGACCCCTCTCTAGCTAGTGAGAGGGTGAGGTGTCTCATTGTTCAAGACTTGGAATCAACCATTAAGAGAACAATTCATTTACTTACCCTCGAAACTGGAAGAAGTGAATTCCATCTCGTGTAGCTATGTTCCCAACTACTTACTCGGGCAAATCTCCAAAATGGTAGGCTTATTGAGTCTGCTAACTTGGCCACTCTCACCTATACTGATCAGAGGATTGCCCTCATAGGCAAGAGTTCACAACTCACTCAGGATTAAGGTCGAGTCACCTATGATCATCCTAATGAAATATTAATCACTTCAACAATGGCGTTATAAAGAGAGACTAATCATTTCGCGGTCAAGTCTTATACAAACTCTTTGTATAAGATAATAGCCTCACTCACATGTCCTCACATGAATGGTTAGGATCATAACTGTTTGTAACACTTTACAACTCTTGTAACAATTACAAAGTGGACCGTATCCTCTAGTGTTACCAGGATAAGGTACCCAACTTTATCCATATACTATAGACCATTTAGGTTATTATTTAAACCCGATCCATCTGTATGTCTACCACATACGTGTTTAAATTACATAAAATAACTTAGGATCTTAGTTTATTGGATTGAGTTAATGCACACCATAAGTAAAATAAAATAGCATATTATTTTATTAAATAAATAGTTTGTTTATAATAATTACAAAACACGAAACTCAGAAGGTTTAGGGCACTAACCCCAACAACAATAGCCACAAAAGCTTACTTAAAATTTCCTTTTCTATTAGTTTCAAATACAGTTAATGTACCTATAAAAGCAATATAATTGGTAAATCAAATGACGATAACCTCTTTTTATATATTGATAGACCATCAATATACGACATAACTCCTAAATCAAATGACGTATCTAAATGGTTAATAAAGTTTATATCAATGATAAATCCACTTTATATTTGTTTTTATATCGATGGCAAATAAATTTTATATAAATGATAAATATATCACTAATATATTATATCAATAAACCAAACAATGTAGATAAATGGTATATCACTGAAGAAAGAACATACCTAGATTCATTTCTTTTAACTTCACAAAAACTTAGGAATCAAAGTATAAGCCTCGTCAGCATCCCTTTTCAACAACTTAATAACAACTTCTTTTGCCCTCCAAACTTTAAAATAACTGACAACAACCCCATAATTCGTACGCATATGATGAATAATATCTTTTGGAGTCGAATGATCAAAAGACCTAAATCTAAATTGCTCAACCATGCAATTACTAATAAACGATGAGGAAGCTTGCCTACGAGAAGATTGGATGATATTTATGGAACAATTATAACTTGAAACATACTTTCTAATCATCCATAAAACATTGCACTTATAAAGAGATGCTCTAATGTACCATCAATAACCTTCTTACGCACATTCAAACTCAACTGACATCAAATTTGATCTAAGAGTCTTAAACTCAAAATTGTTCTTTACAACTATAAAATAGAAAGCTTACGACAAAATTTCTTTATTTGCAAATACATCACTTGCTTTCAAATCAAATGTAGAACAAATACTACTAATATTAATATTGCCCGAAATTTGAAAATCACTTCCAATAATAGTAGAACAAGAAGCAACATAGTCCAAATTATCACTTCCACAAGCAACAACACTAGAGACCACTTTCAAAGACATAGTAATACTATGAACAACTAAAGGACATCTCATGCTTTGATCCTTAACCAAAGTAAAAAACGAAGCAACATTTTTATCTTGTAGAATTTGAACAATATTTTGAACAACATTACTACCGATATCTAATAAAACGGAAAGTTCAATAGAACTAATTATTGCATCAAATTGAAATTCTTTCAATATCAAATCCACAAATTTTTGAAAAAATGATCATTTCATCAACCCAATCTCCACTAGTTTGGTAATCCAAATAATTGTGTTTATCATCCCATTGACCATCATGAAAAACTATCATTGCAATCTTAACCATAACTAAAAGAAAATATAAAAATGATATTTGTATATAAACCAAAAGTTATACAATGATATACTTTATATTTACTACATCGAATTTATACAATTGATATACTTTATATTTACTATGTACATACTATATCACTTAATATAGTTGATATACTTTATATTGGATACATATGTTATATTGTACATCTGATATACAAAATTTATAGTATGTCAGTAATATACTTTATATTAAAGAAATCAGTTATATCGTTCATCTCAAAAACAATAAACAACCTGATCAACAAAAAGTTGACAATACATGTCTAAATCACACAAATTATATAACGGAAAAAAAGACTCAAGGACAATACAAACTTGATTAGCAAATGAAGAAGAAATAAAATATGTCCATCATGCAAACACAAGATAAATGAACTGAAGAAGATGAAGACCTTGCGATGATGAAAATCGCAAGAAGAAGATCAACACGATCTTACGCAGAAGAAAAAGAGAAAAAAAGATGAAGATCTTGCACAAACGAACAAGATGGAGAAGATCACGCAAATAAGCCGAAGAAAATCGCGTGAAGAAGATGATAGAAGGAAGAAGAAGATAGCAACAATTTTGATTTTGCAAAATGAGAGATCCAATTCAGAAAAGAGGTGCGAAGAAAGAAGTAAAATAGGAAATAAAAAAACATAAAAGTTGATTTGCCATATTTGCAAATTACCAAAAAGTGCTAAAACCCTAATTAATGATGCTTCCCATTCAATTACCTTTTTTTTTTATTTATTTATCTAAACTAGTCAATTTTAATCTTACAATTTTAATTTTATAATTATTACTCGAAAGTAAGTTATAAAATCATGAAAAAAAAAATAGTAAATAAATAACTCGAAATCTAAAACTTTCAGAACTCAACTATCAAAATTCTCATTCTTGATCATGAAATCAAGAAGCAAAATAAATCAAGACGACATATATTATCGACTAAAATGTTGCAAGTTCGAAAATCCTCATTCCTAGATATTATCAAACTAAAAAACTCATGAATGTTATAGAAGGCAAACTATAGAGAACCCATAGAAAAAAAGGAAAGAAATTGACCATAGAAAGGACAGTGATGCTTCTCATTAATTTGTGTTCAAAGGGCAATGATACTTATACATCAACGACTGAATATAATGATAATTACTCAAGGATAATACCCAACAATATAAACTAATTAATAAATGCATTAGTTTTAACTTCAAACCCCCTTCGAGCCAATGTCAGCTGAAAGAAGTACATTGAGCTTGAATTTAATTAAAAAAAAAAAAGTTGCTGAGAGAGCTTTTGTTTGTAGGAAAATTACCTAGATTCAATTTGGAACCCGATGCAATGGAAGTGGGTGCATTGATTAGAAAATAAGGATCACAATGATAACTTTTGATTAAAATGATTTTTCATAAACACAAGATTGAAATCACACCTTTCGTATGTCACAAAGGTGCGACAAATCATTGGGACTCCACATAAGTTTTCGAGCTATCTTCGATCTGCTACGAACTAGTGTGTTGGCTCCTTTTGGAGGAATCAACAGAAAAACAATTTTCTTTATATGGGTTCTTGGGAGGAAGAGGAGGCAAAGAATATGGAATGCATGCTAAGAGTTTGGTCATAAGTCTTCTTGTATAAGGTAAAAAAACCCTAAGAGCTTTAAAATTCTCTAATTTAATTATGGAAAATTAAAATATCTTGTTAATTATCATAATATTTTAATTTTTCATAATTAATTGTTCAGCACCCATCTCGTAGGTTTGGGTTCATGGAGGTACTAAACCATACTCCATTGAGCTTCCAAAAACTCAATGAGTCCATTTCCTATGTAATTAGAACCTAAAGCTGACAATTTATCCTATTGACATTCCAAAGTCCACTTGGCCTAAGTTTTAATTAATTAATAATAAATTTAATTTATTATTAATAGCCAAATTAGATAATTTAATTCAAAATTAAATAATCTCTATTATTCAAATTTCTCCCAACGAAGTGTTCCGTGCAGAGGTAACATGCTAGTTAGAAAATCTAATGGACCTACAACTTTGAGCTCCAATGGTCAAGATTAGTTTTTCAAAATCTTCGACTAACTAACTTGGGGTTGCACTCTCACACTGTAAATGAGTTATGTCCACAGATATTACCATAACAGCTAATATGATCCTTCACAAAGTGACTTACGGTTCCAGCTAAACAAAATTATCATTTTGGCCCTAGCCTCATTTCTTAGTCCTTAAGTACCACAAGTTCTCTTATGGATAGCCTTCCATAAATCTCATCATGGAAAAAGACTTCTTAGGGTATCAATAAGGCGGGTATTCTGTTATCAAAGTCCTGAACCAGCACATTAAGGGAATCACTTATATAAACACTAAATATGGAGAAGTACACACTTGACACTTTTCAGTATTGAGTGGCTGTGAATTCCATTTCGTGTAGGAATTTCCCAGCTCCCCAATTGAATGCGTTCCCAAGACACTATGTTTATTGAACCAATAAATAAGTCACTCTCACCACGCTACTCAAAGGATACACCTACATAGGTAGGAGTTCATAATGCACTCAAGATTCAAATCAAATGACATACGATCATCCTAATAATGTTTTTGCATTTTCTTTGACGATCTTACAAGAAAGGTGCATAACACATCATTGTTCAGTCTTATGTAATCTTGTTGCATACGATACCTTCACTCACATGTTACCACATGAATAATCCGGATAAGACCATTGTAACATTTACTATAATGACCCAACTTCTAAGACTATTTTTCCTAAGATAGTTACTAGTATGCATGCTCTTTTATGAAAAGACTTATAAATATTCATATAAGTACTGAAATATAAGTTTTATAATTACGATACCTCCACTCACAAGAGAACAAATCAAATATTCATATAAGTACTGAAATATAAGTTCTAAAAGAAATTTAAAACTTACTTGGGATCCAAATTTAAAAACGAATATTGGAATAATAAACTCCACATAAAGGAATAGTTCAAAATACAATAACTACTAGTTTTAAATGAATTTAAAACTCAAAACAGACATCTGAAACATGTAGAAGACTTTATCTCAAGACCATGACCGTCATGAAACCGCCTCTCATCAACCACCCTGGACTCCCTTTTTATTACCTAAAAAGAAAAATAAGAAAAGAGTGAGTATAAAAATACCCAATGAGTGACCTCGACCCTCGAGGTCAGACATGCAAATATAAACACTCATGCAGACCATGTGGGACCTACTATTTTATCTTTACATAAAAGATAATCAAATGTCTTATAGGATCCTCTTTTACTATATCAACTCTAGGTGACAACGACCTTAATCCCATCCTTCCGCCTCTCTCTTGAGGTACATGTGAGAGCTTTCTAGGAAACCTTACTACAACTAATGGTAAAGTTGCCTAGTCAGCGTAGCCAAGTTTCTACCCCACCGACCCCCTGTAATGGGAGATGGGTGTCACCATCATATGCAGACATGCAATATACGCTCTATTACGCATAGGTCCCCAAATAACACATATAACATACATGCAATGCCCATGACATACAATATACAACAATCATACGATGCCCCTGGCAACCATAATCCACATACATATGATACACATAACACTCAATACAACATCACATCATGCTCAACATAATTTGAATTACATAACATAAATATAATTCCAATTATATCACATAAACATCAAACAATTCATCTAACCTAGCCTGAAGGCATATCCAAAAGTAGAGTCACTTACATTAATTCTCAAGGTTTTCAAATGCGATCCTAGTTGCCTGATCCTACTGTCTCTCTAGCAAACCTAACATGAATTAAAACCTTGGTCTAATTAATACTCTAAAATATATACTAGGAATTAAATTACACAGTTATATTAGGGTTTTGAGAGAAAAATATCCACAGGAATACATTGCCTAACACTACTGTCCGGTAGCCCATGCATCGCCGTTATTCGATTTCTTGTTGGTTCCCCACAGTCCTGTTACTAATCTATCCGTTGAGCTAGGTCATGCACCAAAAGTCACTCTCCAAATTGCCCACACGCCGTTAAAAGATGTTGTCCGTGATCTCTACGAGCCGCCAACTCTCCTTGCACACATCTTCGATTTTGCCACACCTACCTCTGCAGACAGCACCAGTGAGTGCTTAGTTCACGTCTGCTGCCTATCACCTACACATTGCTGACGTTCACGTCTTCCACACACGAAAAAAATCCCATCTGCATCGCTACGGTGGCATTCCTAGCTCCCTACCGCTGCCGCCGCCGCCGCTGCTACCACACTACTCCAGCCACCGCATTTGGTTGCTGTCGTGGGCCCTCTAATTTTGCCACTGGCCTCTATGCTGGAATGATTGATCACTACTTGCTTCTTAGAGCCTCAAGTGACTAAATTTCCACAAAAAAGAACACAAAATCTAGTGATATACTTTCTGTCATTCGGTTCAGATGCCCAATCAGAATCAACATACCCTGTTAATTTCAGATTCAGAAGTTTTCGCAGCTGTAAACCATGGAAAATAGTACCTTTAAGGTATCTTAAAACCCTCTTAATTGTTTGCCAATGTAGAACTAATGGAGAATGCGTTAATTGACATAGTTTGTTGACTGAATAAGCAATTTCTAGTCTTGTAAGTGTTAAATATTGTAGAGAATCTACAACACTTCTGTATAGACGAAGATCATGGAACTTTTTCCCTTTGGATGAAAAAATAATTGATCTACATTATATTGAATGTTGATGGTTTTGTTGTGAAGAACAAGCAGGAGGACACACTAGCTATTAGAACTAAACAAGATGGTATATATGCCTTGGAACCGAACCAAAAAGTTTTATCTGCTGTCACATACATGCAAAATTCTTTTACTGCCATGTCTACTTTAAATAAAGGGCCACTTTCTATTTGGCATAAGCGTTTAGTACATTTGAATGATTTTTTTATTAAGTACTTAAGTAATAATGACTTGATTCATGTATCAAACTGGAAGAAAAGTGAAAGAGTTTGTGAAACTTGCCAAATCAACAAGCATTGTAGGCTACCCTTTTCTTTGAATGATAAATCAAGTATGTTTCCTTTTGACAAAATTCATTGTGACTTATGGGATCCTACACCTATTTTATTGTGTCAAGGTTTTTAAGTATTATGCTAGTTTTGTGGATGACTATTCTAGGTACACTTGTATCTTTCCTTTAAAGAGAATAAAATTTCACGGAAAACTTTGTAAAATTCCAGAAGCATAGAACAAAATGGTATAATACTACATGGCTTACCCTCATATACCTCAACAAAATGGAGTAGTTGAAAGGAAGCATATACACTTCGTAGAAACGAGGCTAGCCTTAATGTTCCAGTCAAATATACTCCTCAAATACTGGGTTGATGCTTTTCCTAACTACCACTTTTCTAATAAATAGAATGCCTTCAACATCCCTTGAAATGAAAACTCCCTTTGAGAATCTCTTTAATAAGAAGCCCAACAACAGTAGCTTAAAAGTTTTGTAAAAACTACTCGTTTGTGTTTGTTGGATATAGCTCCTCTCATAAAGGATATAGGTGTTTAGATCCCACTACCAATAAAATTTATCACTTTGTGCAGGAAAAAGTTGCCCTTGAAACCTTGATCACCCGCTATGTCCCATCTCACACGAATAGCTCGCTAACATCCTCACGAAGACCCTTGCAAAACCCATGTTTCATGTACTTAAAAAGAAACTTGGTGTTCGAGCACTCCCTACCACCAATTTGAGAATGAATGTTAAGAAAATCACCTTAGATACTTAACCAAGTCAGCAAGAATAATGGATGAAATTGAAGTTGCTGCCATAGTTCCTATTTCCAGCATCTGTTCCAACTCATTGGTGTAAAAGCTCCAGCCTGATAGCTAGAGATCCCAAGTGTGATCTGCTCACACAAGGCAAGTTACAACCCTTTTTTGAATCACAAAATGTTACAGCCGTTGACAACAAAATCACAGAAAATCAGTTTTCTCCTTTCTTTTACTGTGAATCAAAAAATACACACTTTCCTTTTATAATTCTATAGCCATTGTAATTAGCAGCTGACTTGCTTCTATTTTATTTTCTCTCCTTTCCAAATTTTCTATGTGCAGTCCATACATTTGGTGAATGACAGAAGATTGTGAAATCAAGAAAATCATTTTTTTCTTGTTCAAATTGACTGTGAATTACATTCTTAGCCTACTAAGTTCCTTAAGCTTCTCTCATTCTTTTAGGTTGGACTAATTTTAACTTTTAAGTATTCCCTCTCACTCTCTGTTACTTTCCATCTTCTTAATGGTGTCCCAACCCAAGTGTGATCATCAATCGGTAGAGAAGAAATCAAAATTTCAAGTTTGTTATGTGTTTAAATCAATCTAGCAATTTCAAAGTTACAAGTTTTTTTCGTTCTATATCTTTTACTTTTTTTTAAAAAAAAATTTATTTAATATTGTTTGATATGTTAATATCTAAGATTTGTTTAGGTTAGCTTAATTTATCAATATCGAAAATTTAATATGTCTAAAAAAAATATGAATGTTGATATGAAAGTTTAGGAAGAAAAGAAGAATAGTAAAACTAAATCTCATATGATGATAATCTAAAAAAAAAAAGAATCTTGTATTAATCTTGAAAATACATTAGATACACTTTTTTTTTTTTGGAAATAAAATTAGATATATACACTTTCTAACATTGGCAATTTAGATTTTTTTTTTTAATTAAAAGTATTATCGAGAAGTCTTGCAAAATAAAATTAATTGATCTATTAAGATATTAAGTTATATAAAAACGTAAGTATTTTTCAAATGTCAATATTGAAAACAGCTTTTCAAAATTGAAACTAATAAAATCATATTTGAAGTCAATTATGTCAAAGATTAAACAGATTAGTAATGCTATCTTCTGAAAAGACTATATTAATGAGCTTAAGTTCTAAAAATTTACTACATAATTTTGCATCTCAAAAAGTAAGAAAAATAAATTTCAGATGATATATTCTATATTAAAGCCTTTTTATCAAAATTTTGTCTAAGGCTTCATATCATCTCGAGCCGCCCCTAGTATATATAAGGTGGGAGAATAATGTCCCATTTATTTTTTTGTATGATTTGATGGTTTAATTGTGTCTAATTGAACGACATGAACTATTGGATTTAATATGTTTTTGTTTTATGCTTGGAAATAAATGAGACGAATTTTCTTCTAAGAAAAAAAAAGAAAAGCCTAAATAGATTCGATAGATCCCTTTTCAAATAAAGAAAGAGAGTTTTAAAATTATAAAATAAAATGAAAATTAAGGGATTAGGGTTTTAGTTCCCTTAAAAAAGGAAAAAAAAACTCTAGTCTCTCTCATGTTCTTTTCCAAAAAGAAAATTGAGCCTCCTTATTACTTTCTTCCAACAGAGCGAAACCCTAGCCCCCATTAGTCCTTCCATCTTCCTCATTGACCGGCGATGCCACCTCTCCTCCTTACTCCACAGTGGTCTGGCGACTCATTCTCTCTTTCTCTTCTTCATTGGGCGGTGACACCTACACATCCTTTTCCCTCCAATGACAGCGAACAGTAAGGCACGGTGGCAATGCGCCTCCTCTTCCATCTTCCTCCAGTGGCAACAAGCGGCAAGGTACGACAGTCATAGCGGGCCTTTCTTCTCTCTCTCACTTCCTCGTAGTAAAGGCAACAACAACGACTCGATTGGCGGCAAGGGAGGCACGGTTGTGTCCTGGTAATGAGTGTGGACGAAGGCAGTGGGCATGAATGACGACAACGCAACAAGAGAAGAAGGTTGTAGTTTCTATGGCAGCAGTGCGCGAGCTGCACGCATAGCAACTGGTGGTGGTTTCTAGCAAGAGGGCAGCGATCGGTTGATCACAGCAAACAGATCAGAGGTTGAGTCCACGGTAGAACTCATGGAGAGTGGCACGTGAGACGTTAGCGGCAACACATAAGATGCTCGTAGAGATTCGTGGTTGCATCAGCGACGACAGTTTGAGTAGTGAGCTTTTGGTAGTTTTCTTCTCGTAAACCCTAACCCTAGGAATGTTTTAAACTTAAGAATAAATTTAGAATATTGACTAAGTTCTAATTGTAACCCACTGCGTTACTGTAAGTGCACAGGTCAAATTGTAATATTAAACGGCTTAAGAGATCGAGTATCGTCATCAGAGAACTTAGTTATTAATTTTTTCTTTCGATATTATCTAGGGAACCCAACATCATGCAATGGTTCGAAGCTATAAAAGAAATAATAAAGAGATACGCTAACGGTGGGATAATCAAGAGAATGAAGGTTCTAGGGTGTCGGTAATTTTAACAACACAATTAAACGATCAATTTACTTATGGAATGCATTTTATTGCCAACTTGCATAAATTTAAGGTTAATTAACTTGAGTTTGACCCTCTCGAGGTCCACTGACTCTCACAATTAACTCCTTATTCGATCTCTAACAATAAGAATTTAAAGGTGGCATAAAGATAACCCATCATGGACTGCATACATTCTCCTATCACTTTCATGCATAAAAGAGCTTATGTTTTATTTCCATGGCCTAATCTACTACCTCTCTATCGAGCAAGATAATAAACACAATATCCAAACAATTAATGACCAATTAATTAGAGGCATAAAGTGCTGGAAATTAAAAGACAAAAAGCATAAAATATATTCCAATCAATAAATCAACACATTTAAAAAGTCATTAAAAATCCCAACACCACAAAACCAAAGAGATTTAGTGACTGTTTTTCATACTATTAAGCCTAAAAAATCCACTAAAACAAAATACAATCAAAGATAAAGAGAAAAGAGGGAACTCTCGGGAGAATACACGCCGTTTCAATCGTAAGCACGCTTCTCGAAGTGTCAAAACTTAATCCAAAGTACTCCAAAACTCCCCTAAAACTCCAAAATTGTAGCACAAAGGTTTTTGTCACAAAAACTCTAAAAAATCACACCAAAAGATGGTCTCCCAAACCCTAGTGGCAAAAATAGGCTTAAATACTAAATTGCGCATAAGTGAAACGCGCCAATTAAGGTCTAGTGGTTTAAACCCGAGCAGCCAATTAAGGTTTTTATAGCGTCTTGACGCTGCACTGTGCTCAATAAGTTAAACATGCATTTTTGCACACGGAAGTGGCTAGTGGTAGCGTTGAGACGCTACCTCTACTCTAGAAAAGTCTACACTTTTATTTTTGACTATTTCATTCGTTCCTTAGTCGAATTTGCTCTTCTTAGGCTCATTTTTTAGCCCGAACAACATCGAATCCGTATTTTCACCTCCGAATGCTTGGCTCTTACAAAATACATGAAATAAAAGCATCAAAGCTTACATTTTAATACACAAAATATCCTAAATTATAGGCTGTAGAATAGCATTGTTTGAGTGCTATCATTCGACATTGGGAAATTAAATATATGTTGATCAAGAAGATTAGGCTACTAGGTGATCTTGGATATTGCTTAAGGTAAGTGGCTTCGCTTACGGAATTACCTTAAGGCTTAGGTTAGATCTGTTTGTTGAATTTGTATTGATCTATAGCATATATGAATTATTATGTGATGCATGGATTATAGCATGCTTGATCCATGATATGATGTGATGTATTGTTTATAACATGTTTGACCTATGTTATGATACGATATAATGATTATGACATGCATGATCTGTTATGATGAAATGTCTATGTCATTTGTATGTGGGACCTTATGCATGAACCATAACGCATGTTACATGTTTAAAACGAATGGGTACCCATCTCCCATTAGTTGCGGTACGATACCTCCAAAAATCGAGGGCCCACACTCGTACCTAAATGTGAGGTGGCTTTATGATGCGATTAAGGCTATTGTTCACCTAGGATAGAAAACCAAAAGAATGTTTTGATTGAATAAGAATATGTCTCAGATGTTGTACCATGGTATGTAAGAATGTATGTGTATGCATGTTTGACCCCGTAAGTTGGGTCACTTACTGGTATTGTTAAAATATTTTACCTTTTTCTTAAACCATTTTTTTTCAGGTAATGGTGGTAACATGCAAGGCAGATAATGAGGGTTTGATATGCTCAACCCTACCACAAGTGGCTTAGACAACCCTTGCATAAACAAGTACCTCTTAAACACACACGGTGACACCTATCATACACACAAGGAAATCACTCAAGGAGAAGAAGAATGGACTTACCTTGAAGGTCAAGGCTTTGGATTAAGAACCAATCCAAAGCCTTGACCTTCAAGGTAAGTCCATTTTTCTTTCTGTTGGGTGATTCTTGGTTTGTATGCTAGGTGTTTTCGTGTATGTTTAGGAGGTGCTTGTTTATGCAAGGGTTACCTTAGGCACTTGTGGTAGGGTTGAGCATATCAAGGTTGGTTCCCATGTGCCATGGTTACCAGATGTTCTGTCTCTGCGTCAAGGTCTAGGAATCGTTTCATTGTTTTGAACTTCAATTATGCATAAGACCATGTTTATTATTATTATTTTTAATTACATGTTCTCTTGGGATAACTATGAAAAGTTCAAGCTTTGAGTTTCTTGAATAAGTATTTATTAATAATGTTTATTTTCTATCCAAACCTTTTTTTTAACATTGTTCTAAGCATGCATGTAGTAATGGTCCTAGATTTTAAAGTTGGGTTGTTACAGTTTGTATCAAAGCCCAGTTGAGATTTTGTAGGTTGCTTATATCGTAAACATTAGAAAGTTACCAAGGCTATGTATTAACCACCTCGCCATCGCCAGGTACCGCATTACTTAAGGAAGTAGTTATTTACTTACCAAATAAGTTTGAACATGATGTTTGCAATTACATGATTATGATTGAGCACAAAATTTGAGAATTGCGTGATTATTATAGAACATAATGAATGTGATTGTATGATTTGGGGTATGGTAGAGTTAGTTGACCTATGTATAGTCAATAGATAATTCCTCCACGGACGAGGGACTGGAAGGTGGGGTGGGCTCGGTAGGGGTTGACCGGCCCCATCGCCAGAACCTTTAGCGGATTAACTCTGAGAATAAAAGTTAGGAATAACCTAAATTAGTACATTTTTTTAGCATTTTGATTTATAGTTCAAAAACTCTTATGCATATTTCTTGTATTTTACTTCAAGCAATTGAATAGGGCTCTGGTAGAATTAATTGCTAGTTGCATCTATTTTGCAAAAACCTCAATTATGTTCTTTATTATTCTGCTAATTTTGTTATAGCATCTCATTTACAGAAGCAGATTCCTATGACATTGTTGAGCTAAAGGAAAAGGACAGTGAGGTGACACTTCATTAATTGAGCTAGCAAGTAGCACATGCCAGCAAGAAAAAAAACCCAAGAAGAAGCTACCACGTGGCAGTATGAGCCAAATAAACCCTCATGTGTGTGCCAAGTGAATAAGATGAAGAAAGATATAAAAGATAAGAGATGGGTAGCCCCATATACATACAAAGACTTTGATTTTCATTTGGGCAAGAATCTTTACACTGTTTTCGAAAGAGATTTTCTCAAGAAAAAAAGCAAGGACAAGATGAAAAAAAGACAACTTTTGGAGGAGACCACTTCTGGAAAGAAGACTCTTCCACAATTATTTTTATCCTATTTTTTTTATTTTTCTTTCTTCCTCTTTCTGTTTTAGTGAATTTTGTTTTGTAGAATTGAATTAAGGTATATTTGTTCTTTATTTTTCCAAAGGATGTATTGTTTCATTGGAATTACCTTTTGTTTCTCCTACTTAAGCATGAACTAATAGCTTACGGTGAAGATTAGGGAGATTTTGTTCTTGAATGGTTTAAGGATTGCGTATAACATCTCTTAGCTATTTTTTAATGGGTGCCAATGAATTAATTTTGCCTCTGAATGTAATGATTGACCATCCTTGCACTCTACTCTTTAGTATGAACTTGGGAAAGGAAGTACTAATAGAACCCTTGGCAACCCACATTAGCTTGACTCGTTTAATGAATTTGGAAGAGAGTTAGACATAACCTCCTCTTAATGCACACTAAAGAACACTAGAAATTAAAGCACTAGGGGACATGATAATGAAACCTAACTATAAAGCTTCGAAAGAAGTATTAAAGGTTGTTTTGTGTTAATTTGACAACGGTGCTGTAGCATTGAATGCATTGATTTTCCTAACCTGAACCTATTTTAATCCAATTTCTTTGATATGTTATTTGAACTCTCTTGGCCTGC
Source organism: Telfairia occidentalis (assembly GCA_026257165.2). Classification (NCBI taxonomy): domain Eukaryota; kingdom Viridiplantae; phylum Streptophyta; class Magnoliopsida; order Cucurbitales; family Cucurbitaceae; genus Telfairia; species Telfairia occidentalis. The sequence goes on from JAOANK020578864.1 coordinate 14,643, forward strand.
ATTATACCATTTTTATTGTTAATTTTTGGTCTTTTAAACATCTCTCCATTTAGTTATTAAAGTTATCCTAAACCACTTGTCTAAGAACTAATTTCGTCAACTTATCCCTGTGGATCGACCTTGTACTACTACAATTTCTGAGTGTTTACTTGTATTCAAAGTGAGGCTAAGCTAAGAAGATTTTATAGCTTTAGCAAGTTTTTAAAACATTGAAAAACCAGTCGGTGGATCAGCATGAGAATCCACCACAGGAACAACCAGCAAATCAGCCGGAAGGGGAACAACAACTTTTGGCAGCATCTCTACTGCTAGAGATGTTTCAAATGTTGGTAAACATGGCAGTCGTTAACCAAGTGGCTCAGTTGGTTTTGGACCGAGGAGGCATCTCAATCTAGGCCGACATTTACGAGACTTCAAGAAGTATGACCTCAAATCTTTGATGACCTGTCTCTACATCCCACAAAGGTGGAAGCTTGGTTGTCATCAATGGAAATGATCTTTCGCTACATAAATTTCTTGGAAGACCAAAAGATGCAGTGCACGGTCTTCATGCTAAGGGAAGGCGCATTGTTATGGTGGGAGTCCGCAGAGAGGTCCATTGACATCAACGCTGGACCGGTCACATGGCTTCAGTTCAAAGAGGCTTTCTTCTGCCAGTACCACCCGACGATCAAACAATTTAGAAAGTAGACAGAGTTCTTCAACCTGAAGTAGGGCGACCGATCGATGGAGGAATATGGATGTGAGTTCATCAAGTTATCACGATTCGCCCGAAGTTGGTGAATACTAAAGCCAAGAAAGTAGAGCGGTTTATCATGGGTCTAAAAGACATGATCCAAGGCTTCATGGTAGCGTCAACAACACCAGCAGAACTCTAATAGGTCAAACAAGGCACCTGAACAAGGACAACAATCCAACATGCAACATGATTCACACTAGAATAAACCCTTGTGTTGGAGCGGCGAGAGGAAGCATTAGGGGCATTGCATGGCTGTAACCAGAGTGTGCTTTCGGTGCAACAAGGAAGGACACATAGTTGCAATCTGCCCATGAACGCCACTGGCAGTTTAGGTCAAGCAGCGACTGCAAACCAAATAGTCACCCAATAGGGCAAGGTGTTTGCAACCATGCAACAGGAGGCTGCCAACCCGATTACTGTAGTGACAGGTACTTTACCCATTTTCTATCACTATGCGTATGTATTGTTTGATTCTGGCTTTAAGCACTCTTTCATTTCTACCTCGTTTGTAAATGAGGCTAAGCTAGAGTTAGAGCACTTAGGCTATGTTATGTTAGTCTCTACTCCAATACGAGTGGTTTTATTAGCTTAGGATTTTGTAAAAGTTTGTAAGGTATTAGTGTTAGATCATTTGTTAGATGTGATGCCGGTAGTCCTAGATATGTCCGGCTTCGATGTTATCTTTGGTATGGAATGGCTAGCTACAAATCATGTCATCATTAACTGTTTTAAGAAGGAAGTAGTTTTCAACCCACCAACAAAGATGAGCTTCAAGTTTAGAGGATCCCAAGCCCCAAGGTTGCCCCTGGAATGGTCTCCCCGTTGAAAGCAAGAAAATTGACCAAGGAGCATATGGATTACTAGTTAGTGGTCGATACCAGACATATCGAGATTTCAGTAACCTCAATGTTCATCTTAACAAAATTTGCAAATGTTTTTTCGGACAATCTTCTAGGATTACCACCAGCTCGAGAAGTGGATGTTAGCGTTGAACTCAAGCCAAAAATAACCCCTATCTCCAAGCCCCTAATAGAATGGCCTCAACGAAGTTAAACAAGCTCAACAAAGGATTCATATGCCCCAGTATTTCATTGTGGGGCACACCTGTTCTGTTTGTAAAGAAGAAAAATGGATCCATGCTACTGTGTATTGACTACCGTAGGTTGAACAAGGTGACGGTAAGGAATAAGTACCCCTTACCTCGTATTGATGACCTATTTGACCAATTGCAAGGAGAAACGATCTTCTCCAAGATTGATATACGGTCCGATTATCATCAGTTGAGGATAAAAGACGAAGATATACCTAAGATGACATTCAAATCTAGGTATGGCATTATGAGTTCATCGTGATGTCCTTTGGCCTAACCAATCCACTAGCAGTCTTCATGGAGTTGATGAATCGTGTATTCAAGAAATTCTTTGACGCCTTAGTAATTGTCTTCATTGACAATATAATTGTGTATTCCAAGACAAAAATGGAACATGAGGAACATCTTAGAATGGTCTTAACAACCATTCGAGCCAATAAGCTTTACCCGAAGTTCTCCAAATGTGAATTTTGGCTGTGATAGGTGTCAAGAGATAGAGTGTTGGTAGATTAAACGAAAGTAAAGGCAATGACCAATTGGCCTTGACCGTCCACTGTCAGAGAAGTACAAAGTTTCTTGGGACTGGTAAGATATTACCGATAAATTGTGCAAGACTTCTCCACAATCTCCACACCCTTAACCCAGTTGACTCGGAAAGGTAATCAGTTTGCTTAGAGTGAGGACTGTGAAGTTAGCTTCCAAGAACTCAAGTAGAGGTTGGTTACAACACCAGTGCTCACTGTATCAGAAGGGACAAAAGACTTTGTTTATAATGATGCCTCCAAGAGAAGGGCTTGATGGTGTTTTGATGCAGCGAGGCAAGGTTGTTGCTTATGCCTCTCACCAGTTGAAAGGGGAAAAGAGTCTTCTTCTTCATCTTCCAGAATGATGCCTCAAACTATGAGTAGCAACAATTACGAGATGGATTTACGGTTTAGTATAGTAAATCGTCCTCGTACATGATCATCCGACATACGGATTACAGAGTCTTCTACTGCACCGAGGCCTTCCGCCTCGTTAATTTTCCCTTCAGGTGGAGTTGTTCAAATGAGGCCTTTCGCCTCTCCTTTTGCAGTGACACCACTGAGGCCAATCATTCCAAATACATACTCAACTGTCTTTCAACTAGAACGTCGTTTCCAACCCAAACTAGAGGTAACAATCTACATCGACAAACTCGATATTGTTCATGACCAAATCATAGAACCAAAATATGAATCAGTAAGTCTTTCTAAAACAATCAAAAGAATGTTTCCAGAAAAGTTCTGGTTCCTCCCAGAAAACCCATATAAAAATCAAACTTTTTATGAGTTTATCCTCGTAGACACCAAGTCGGCCGAGATAACCCATATTTCAAACAAAAATAATTTGCCTAGAATTGCTTATTCAAAATTTCAAAATTTTAAAGGTCCTAAATCCAACTCAGTGGAATCATAATCTCTTCACTAAGAAATCCTTTTCCAAAAACTTTATTCCACAAACCTATAGTTACAAAGACTATTGTAGAGCATGGTGTATCGTGTTCTGGCATACTCCCAAAGAGTATTTTTGGTTCATCCACTTTTGCCCTAACGCTCAGAAGACACACTTCCCGTTATGGTTCATAGAGTGGTGGTATACATTTGGTCTAATAGACGAAATCCTTTCAACTCCCCTTCAAGAGTCCTACTATCATTTTTGCAGGACGATCTTCAAAAACTCATTCCACTCAGCCATGAGACTCTGCTTATATTTTCAAATTCCTTAGATTATGAGCAAGAATTTCAAAATAGAATCCAAACCTCAGTACAAAAGGTTAGCAAAAGTCATCAAAATCAAATGGTCGCAGAATGCTTCTAGAGATCAGGCAGATATAAAGGTTGTCAAAGCATGGTTCGCAGACAATGGTTACATGCAAGATGTAACTATCAAGAAGAACCAAGACTTCCTCAACACAAAGAGCAATTCTTGGCAAGGCTAGCTCAGACAACAACAAACGTTGAGTTTCAACAAATCCTAGAGGCTGCAATCTCCGAGAAGAGAACATCTTCAGATAATGATGGAGTAGGCCCTTCAACCCAGCCAACACTAGCAGCTGAAGAGGAAGAAGACGAGTGTGACTCATTCCTAAATACATAAAACATACGCTGATGGGATAATAACCAAAATTCAAAGAGAAAACAATGGTTCAAAATAAGAATCTACACACAGTAGTATATAAAAAAAAAGAGTCCTTGATATTGGCATCCGACAATTTTCAAGGGAACAAAAATATTTTCTCTTTTGATCAGTTTTTAAACATTTTATAAACTCTTGTAAATTCAATCTCTTGTATAAACTCTTGTATTTCTCTTTGTATAGTGCATATGTTAGCTACCGATTGAATGTTCACGGCAGCAGTTGGCAAGTAAGTCTGCAGAACTCCGTAATTAGTCCGATAGTTATGCGCTGAGTAGAGATGCACAGTTCAGCCGACAACAATGAAGACTTAAAGCAGCTTTAATAAAGCCTCTTTATTAAAATTAGAAAAAAGTTACGTCAATAATTCATCTTTAAAAGATTTTTTCGACAGCCTATCGACAACATCTTTTATCTTTATCTTTTCACTGTTCACTTTTAATCTTTTTCACTGTTCGCTTTTGACTTTTGTAATTTAGTTTTATCGTGTTGTAGTAATTTAGAATTATTTCTTTTGTCGATTATTGTAATTAATTTTCTTTTAGGAATATTTTAACTGAATAAGAATAGGTCCCATATGTTACATCATGTTATGTATGAATGCATGTTTATACATGTAAGACCTCTTAAGCTAAGTCACTTGCTAGACATTGTTTAAATATCAACACTTTCCTTAAAACATTTTTTCACGTAATGGTGGCAACGTGTGGGGCATATGATGAGGGTTGGTTCTCGTGTGCCACCAGACGTTTAGTTTTCGTGTCAAGGTCGAAGAGTAATTTCATTGTTTTAAACTTCAATTGTGCATAAAACTATGTTTATTATTTTTCTTAAATTACATGTTTTCTTGGGATCCCTATGAAAAGTTTAAGCTTTGACTTTTTTGAATAAGTATTCATTAATAATGTTTATTTTCTATCCAAGCCACTTTTGTCACATTTTGTCAAACATGCATGTAGTAATGGTCCTAGATTAGGCTAAGATTTTAAGGTTGGGTCGTTACAGAGAAAGATTAGTGTGGTGTTGGTGGGAAAGAAGAGAAGATGTGAAGGGAGAGAAGAGTTGCATGTAGATGAAAATAAAGAGAAATTTGAGAGAAGTTTATGTCTCACATCGTAAGTTTCATGGTTCGAAGAGTGAGAGATTCCGATAAATTCTTCTCTCAACCCTTTTAATTACTAGCATAACACTAGTGGATTTTTATGTATTGCTTTTATTGCTCAATGAATTGAAAGCTCTATAGTTCAATTTTTTTAATGGTGTGGTCAATGCATGTTAGGTATATCAAATATTAGGAAGATTTTGAGAAAAGAAAATATTAAAATATCACCTATATTTACCAAATATCTTCATTATTTTAATATATCACTGATATTTGAAAAAATATCAGTGAGATATCGCGATACAAGGGGAAAAAAGTTTTCCTCATATTCAGGTCGGTAGATTGGTTTGGCGATAGAAAAATAACTTCAACTATATAACAAAGTAGCTTCAGCACTACGCATCTGGACAGAACAAATATGTAAATGAGGACAATTTTGTTTCATAGACTTCGAAGATTTCATGTACTAGATCTGTTACATTCTATCTTGTACAACCAAACTTGGTACATTCATCCTCTTATGACCTCACTCCATTCGCAGTTCCAATTTTGAAGAACATGATCAAATTAATTTTACATATCATCATTAAAATAGTTTTCAATTTCTATATCTAACAAATATTGATGAGTGTTGATACTATTTTTGGTCAATGGTGAATTTATTCAAAGTAGGGAAGATCAACCAAACAAAACAAACAAAACAAAGAAAAAAGACTATAATGCCTAAGTTAGGATTGAGTCTCTTAAGAATTCACAAAGAAAACTAGGCTTAATAACTTGTTTAAGTCTCTTTCTATTTATAAACATTCTTCCTTGGGTTGGTAAGAATTTCTTCTCAAGTTTGGAATTGGTTTTACTCACATTTCATAGCGGACTAGTAATTGGTCTTCTTCTCTAGGCCAAGCGCTATGTGGGTGTAACCTTATTTATCATGATTCCAAAACTGAACTCAGTTCAGCTAACCGAATTGAGAAGGTCAGCTTGATTATTCTTGGCTATTCTCAGCTATTCTTGGCTATTCTTTGCTATTCTTGGCTATTATTGACTATGCTTGACTATTCTTGTCTATTCTCGACTATTCTCAGCAATGGTCGATCAGTTATGCATGATCAGCTATGCTCGACTATTCTTGGCTATTCTCGGTTATTCTCAACTATTCTTGGTTGAGCTACTTGTGTTTGGCCTAGCTTGTGGACTGGGCCTAACTGTCTTCGGCTTAAGCCAACTTGTCAAGACCATACTCGTGGGTCTAGCTTGGCTCAATTCGAGCTATTTAATAGGAATTAGAGCTCAACTCACTCACTTTGGTAATTGGACCTGGGTTCACACGATGACTTCTCAACCCCTTTTCAACCTTTTTTTTTATTACCGTAGTTTTATCCTTTAAATGTATTTTAGGGCTCGATCCCCTCCTCAGATCAAGTTTCTCCATCACCTGGATATATCCTTTTTCAGTAATAATCTCGCCCATAACAATAAGTTATCTAACTTTCATTTTCTAGATTGTTAATGAGTGATTTATTATAATGACTCGACTTTCTAAGACTCAATTTCCTAAGATCGTCCCAATCATGCATGGTTAAAACGATGAAATGACTCGAGTTTAGCATTTAGAAACTTGATTTTAAAGTAGCCACGGTAATAGAGAAATAATTAGATACAAATTATCGGGATCCCATTTTAATAAAAAAAATAATATTGTATTACTAAAAATTCCTCAAAGAATTAATAAGAATGTTAAAACTCATAAAGGTTCAATAATACAAAATAATTAATTAAATAATCTAGCATAAATTCAAATACTGAAAATAAAATAATTAAAGATGCGGAAAACTATGTAACCCGACCATGGCTTCTCCAGAACCGATCCTCATCAACCATCCAGTATGCCCTTGACATTACTTGAAAAAAAAGTTTAAAGAAAATGTTGAGTATGTAAAACACATACTCAGTAAGCAACTCAACCTATGGTTGGACATGCAAGCACACACAATTATGCAATTCTCATGCAGGAACTACTATTAGTATTTTCAGTCTGGGCTAGCAGCCAGTCCATTATTCAGTCTAGGCTAGTAGTCAATTCATTTTTTTTAGTGTAGCCTGCTAGCCAATTCATTATGACATGTCATTTAAAATTCTTTTAGTGACAGCACATTCACTCCCTTACAAGTGCCACATCTGGAATACTAGTGTGAGACTTCTCAAGGGACCTTACTACTATTTGATGATAGATGACATTCAATCAGTGTAGTTGGGGCCCCTTTAACACCGACTCTCTAAATCGAGGGAGGCTATCACTCATCAATTCAGTCTATGCAACACACAACAGCCCATGCATAGGTCCCAAATAACTTAACAATCATATCGAACACATGTTCTATGCATAAAATCTTACAATATTCTAAGGCACTCAACATATTCATCAGTCGATGCCTCTAACAATCAACATATTAATACATATCATGACATTCAATCTAGTATTTCTATAGGCAACAAGAACATAAGATCATACAAACATGCTCAATGTCGACACACAACACATATACACAGTCAGATATTTTGACAAGGCAATTATCATACAATTTATCTACCCAAGTCCAAAGGCTTCTCCGTGAGTGGAACCACTTACCTTGGCTTTCTAAATAATTCTAAATTAATTTTTACTAGCTTGATCTACGTTTCTCAACAATTTTTCAAGCTCACTATTTGGAACTGTCGCTGCTACTACCCACGTGTCGCCGCCGATGGGAATAAAGAGAGTGAATGCATGAGAGATGAATGATGGAGGAGGAGGTAGCTGTGAAAGGAAGAGTGAAAATGAGGAGGGAAAATTTTCTTTCGAAAAGAAAAGGTTTAGTTGTTATGGTTTCATAACATGAATATTTATAGGGTTTTCCATAAATTATAATCCTATTCCAATTTGGTATAAATTAAAAAAAAATGGCATTATCTTTAACTACTTTCCTTTTCCTAAAAGATAAAATCCCTCTTATTTTATCTTATTTTATCTCTTATCTTATCCAAAATATAACCCAAATAAATTTCATAATCTTGCCCTAATCCTCCATAAATAAAATCAATTAATTTTAACTCAAAAAATTCATCTAATTAATACAATTAATTCTCAATCACTTAATAAATCTAAAAAATAATACCCATTAATAATCAATTCAAATAACGGGACGTTACATTTATGTTGTTTTGAATTAGTAGGTCGTTGTGAAAAACATATTGGGCACGTATTTTGTTGATGTTGCATGTATTCATTTCAAGAGTTCAAACTTCTTGCCTGTTTATTGAATTCACAAAAAAAATTCAGCATTAAGGCTCTTAACACTCGACTCCTCATTGATAAAGTCTTTGAGTTGGTGCATGTTTGGTATAATTTAAAAAAAAGTAAAACATTTATTATATAAGTATTTTCAGAAGAAAATTAATTAATATTTAATCTAAAAAAGCTTTAAATGTATTTTATATGTTTTTACGCATTTCAAACCATTTTTTATTATTCAAAATTTTAAAAAGCATTTTTAATTAGTTAGAAGTACTCTTCGAAATTTTAACCAAGCACTATTAATTTTGGAAAAAATATTTTTTGTATCAATAAAAAGTTTAAAAGTCATACCAAACACACCCTTAATTCTATGTAAACATTTTTTTTTGTTATATGATGAGCAAATGTTGACACCAATCAGTATTTGAGTTTTTTTTTTGTGGTAAATTATGTTGGGTCTTGAAATAGATTCAACTATGTTTTACTAAATCATGATTAATAAAAAAGTTAATACTAATAAATAAAATTGCTTTTAATGCAAATTTTTAGAAACCAAAAGATAATATTTGAAACAACAAAGACTAAATCTGACATAGTTAAACGTTTTGAGAAAAAAAAAAGTATTAAAGTTCAAGTTGGGTTGAATGGATGTCTTGACCTTTTCTAATCATTGCAGTTCTTACTTAAGAATTAAATCACATAATCCAAAATAATTTTTTTTCTTCAAAATCTAAGTAAGAAAACTTATGACTTTAACTAATTATTGATGCACGAGAAATCCTGCTAATGACGTGGACTGAGCACCGTATTACCTCGGACTTGCAAGACAAGGATGAGGTGAGGTGGGGTGGCGATTACCATCCTCCGACGCTCAAGTCAGCAAGGCAGAAGAAATAAGTGAGGGTGTTCTTAAGATCTCAATGCGTACCTTCCGATGTTGCTTTGTTCGGTATTTATACTTGAGTGGATGTGATATATTGGTGGTGAATTTCCCCTCGTCGGCCGTGATCTACGACCGATTAGAGGTGGAGTGATTGGGGAAGTAAATCTCTCCATTCATGTCTAGTCAGGAGTGATTTCAGGGATTTTTCCTTATCCTCTGAGATCGTCCCCCTCTTTGAAGGATTGAACAACATGCATGCCCAACGGAAAAGGATCAATTGCACTCAAATAAGCTCAATTAAATGGATAAAATCATGCTTTTAAGGGGAAAAACTAGAATTTTAAAATACATACCTTTGATGCGCGAATTATAATTTTAAAATACATTCATGTCTAGTTGGTTTCTCCTTTGCTTCTCCTTGAATCTAAACACGAACACCTCCCGGACCACTAAAGAGTCTTCTCGGCTATTCTCCAGCCTTAGAACAGATTGTGGGATCCAAATTGAGGGGAAATTGATGGAGAATTTGATGGGAGAAAATTGTCCAAACACTTAGAATTCAACAATTGAATTAACCTTAATTAAGTTGAAACTTCATCTATTATAGAATTAATTTTGCATGCATCAAATGCATAAGAAATTGACACATCAATCTCATGAAATTAGTGGGATTTGTGGCAACATAAGAACATGACAACTCATGAACTTGTAAGGAAAAATCATAT
>JAOANK020579566.1:0-12099 GCA_026257165.2 Telfairia occidentalis
AGGGATATAAATTTAAATAGAATTTCATTCTATTTATTATTTTCTAATGAGATTATAAAATATTTAAATTTTGAATAGAGTTATATATTATCTATTTATTTTCTAATATGATTAGAAAATCTAAAATGAATAATTTTATTCAAAATCTAAAAAGATTAAAATTTAAATAGAATTAAATTAAATTCATTATTTTCTAATTAGATTAGAAAATATTAAAATTTTGAATAGATTTATATATTATCGATTTATTTTCTAATATGAATAATTTTATTAAAAATTTAGAGGGATTAAAATTTAAATAGAATTAGATTCTATTTGTTATTTTCTAATGAGATTAGAAAACTCTAAATTTTGAATAGAGTTATCTTTGTATTTTCTATTAGAATTAGAAAATCAAATGTGGATTTATTCAAATTTTAAAACGGTTTTAAAATTTGAATAGTTTTTTTTAATGAGATTAAAAATATATATAATATTTTTGTAACGTAATTATTTTCTTTTAAAGTTTAAAGATTTAATTTTTTAGTAGAAATTTAAAATTTTCATAATTAAATTAGTTTTTAATAGGATTAAAAAACATGGTTGAATAAATCAAAAGTTCATTAATCAAATAATTAATGGTTAATTAAAGATTAATGAATTTAAAATAAAAATTGACTATAAGTAAACTTTAAGGAAGGTTCTGACAAGGCTGAGGTATTTAAGTTGACCATAAGAAAACACTTCTACCTAAGAACTAACCTGTTAGCTTCATTAAGCATGCTCGTAATATGATTAGGTTTTAAAGTATAGTTTGAAACTTGGTAATTCACATCAAAATCAATCTAACCAACATTAGAAGTTATGAATGAGTAGCCTGATTTTATCTAAATAGTAAACCCTAATTTGAAAATAGTGAGTGGGAGAAGAATGTGTGACAATATATCCCACGGTCTCTATCATTGGTTCATAACATGAGATTCATATGGGGTCTCGCGACGGCTTTTGGACTGCCCCCTACCGAAGGTGTTTACATGGATCAATATCAAGGTGAACCTTTTGAAAAGAATAGGATAGTAGTTTTGTTCCAATACTTGACCTACCCTACGGTAGCACTTGTTGGGATGAAACTATATGATCTAAAATGATGGGTCACACTCATAAAAGATTCATTAAGGTTGTTAATGATCATCCATGACCAAATTAATGGCAACTAAATATTATAGGAATAAGAGTTATTTTAGTATAATACTTGGTTGAGAATGTCTTAGTTCAGTGAAGGGACACTTGACCTACCCTACGGCGGCACTTGTTCTGACACACTGAAGTACCATAGCATTTAAAAGAATTTATAGGGTTTATTTATCAAATTGTTTGATTTAAATGCTAAAACTATATGGATAATGATTGCATGTGTTAAATAATATTCTTTATATATTTCAACACTGTCTAATTCTCTTATTTTAATTTAATTGCTGGGTATATCAAATTGAGAAAATTATATCACTTGGAAAAGTAGTTTTAACACTATAATAGTAATGTAAAATATTATTTTTGTCTTAATTGAGAAATGTTCTCAAAACTTGTTGCCAATCAAATTGTTCATGAGGTACAATGATTGATGAATCTAAACTAGTGAGATAACTGACACGTATCTTTTGGTTAACATGTCAGATGTCAACTAAGTAGATAAAGAAAAATGATGATAACATACTTGATGTTGAAGTCATTTAAAAGCCAAATTTAGATAATTGTTTAAATGATCCCGGGATTATGTATTCAAGAAAGAAACTATATGACTGAAGCTATAAAAGAAAATAGTTTCTAAAGTAACCAGAACAGTCATAGTGAAAGATAATTAATTTTGTACCATTGAAGCTTATAATCTGTGGATCCATGAGGTACCCTAGGTAGCTCACAAGAACATTAAAGGATCAATTATGTTGAAAGAAAAATAAATTTGAAAATGTTTAAATTTAAATTTAATGTATTAGATGCATTAAATAATAAAAGAAAAAATAAATATATTTGATACATTGATTAAAAGAAAAATTTATATATGTAATTTTAATATATAAAGTATATATTAAAATAATTATTTGAATGAGATCCAAATAATTTAAATATAAAATTTTATTAGATTTAGATTTTATCCCAAGTCCCTATAAATAGAACCCTTGGATAAGCCTAAATCATTCAACCATTCGGAAATATTAGAGTTTTCTCTAGAACATTTTCTCAAATTTCTTTCAAGGAAGTTCCCACCAACCTCAATCCCTGTTCAAGTCATAGCATGGAAGATCCACATTGATGTTAGACTTAAGGAAGAAGAAGGAAATCATAATCATAGCATGAAAAGAAAATTTTTGGAAAAGTTGCTAGGACTACGAAAGGTAATATACCTTTCCATTTAATTCTAAATTAATTTCAATGTCAATCCTAGATTCTAAATTGTTTAGAATCTTTCTGCTGCGTGATGAATCGTTCATCCCTATATAAAACACTCTCCAAATATGTTTGTCTAGCATGGATTGATTAAAACCCTCCAAACTACGAAACACCAATCGGCCTTTCCCTTTTGGTTCACAGAGACAGTCTCATTTCAGTGTATCTTGGGTTTCCTTCCAAAGGATCCCGACCAGAATTTCGCAAAAGCTCTTGAAATGTCATCGCAAATCCCTTCAGGAATGCGCAAACAGGCCATGGCATACTTAAGGATGGCTTGGGCAACTGCTTTAATCAACACTTCCTTCCCCCTTATTGAAAACATGCGTCCGTTCCAACCAACTATTACCTTCCGAACTCGCTCTGAGATAAAATTGAAATCCTTTCTCTTGTTTCTAGAAAGACGGCAAGGCAAACCCAAATATTTCTTGACGTTTAAAAAAAGCGTTTGAAAATATTAATCTTACTTGACGTTTTAAAAAAATGTCGGTAAAAACTATCTTCGCCAACGTTTTTAAGAAAACGTCGAGAAAGATGCCTACTTCTTACAGACATTTTTTTAAAACGTCGAGAAGTTTGAACGAAAGCATTTTTATGTTGAATAATTGCCGACATTTAGTAACTTTTTTCTCAAGTTTTTAAAAAATGTTAGGAAAAACATGGATCTGCCGACGGGATTTAGAGGAGTTGCTGACGTTTTAAATACGTCGGCAAAAAAAATCTAAAAAATCGAGATCTTCTTCTGTCTTCTTCATTTTCTCTTTTCCCTCCCTCTCCTCTTTCTCTCTCCTCCTTCGTGTTCTCCTCCTTCGAGTTCTCCTTCCGTCGCACCGACACCCTTTCCTCCTGCCATCACTCTGCTGCCGTCCTTTCCTCCTGCCGCCAGCGTTTCCTCCTTCCTCTGCCACTCCCTTTTCCCTCCCCTTCTTCCTCTACCACTCTTGTGTTTTACCTCCCTCCTCCCTCCGCCCTTCTCCATTCATCTCGCCGCCAATGAGTCTCTCTTCCTGTCGCACCTCTCCTCTTGCCGCCACCTCCTTTTCGATCTACACTAATTGTGATGTATATTTTAATTTAATTTTTGAATTTTTATTTGTTAGAATTGTTTACAATATTGATTTATTATATAATAAAGTGTTAGATGAGCTTGATTTGGATTATGTGTGTTAGTTTTATTATATAATAAGTTGTTATGTTGGTTTGTTTGATTTTAATTAGATGAATAATAAGCTGTTAAGTTGTTAGATGATTTGTTTGATAATAAGTTGTTATGTGAGAGATTTCAATGGAAGACCTTAGAGCAAAGGTTATTTGAAATTATTCTGGCTTGGGGTTTCTATTATTTTATATGCTTCAACCAAAATTTGAATATCTTAGAGCAGAGGTTGATTATATGGTAATGAAATGAATAGAGATCTCTCGATAATGTTGTTCACCAATGACTAGGGTGTCTTTTTCATTGTTGGCAACTATTGTTGAGGACATAGTTGCAGGTTGTTGTTTTGCTCTAAGATGATACTTTCTGCTTTCTTTGATGTGATTTTGAAATTCTTTAATAGGGTTTTATTTTGTTTTGTGGAGTGAATGCTAACAAAATGTTGATAAAATGCTTGAATTTGTAGATGTTTAAAGAAGCATGCCTCCCAATGCTTGGATGTGGTCATTGATTCAAAATTGTCAAAACTACGAGGATATTCAGCTTCTATTTGACATTCTGAAAAGGTTGCGAACATTTGTTAGTCTCTTAATTAGCTCACACTCTTACTATTATGTTTTCTTTTGAGGGTCACATTTTTAGTTTGTCTATTGGTTTTGGTTTTAGCGGCTATCAAATCATCGTAGTCATGATAATTATAATTCTCATCTTTGCCAAGAGGTCATCAAAGCATGTATACATGTGGGTGCCCTTCAATTAATGCCCTTCATATGCTTGGTTTCATGAATTTATTTTTAGTTTGACGATTGGTATACACTTTGCACATTTTCGCCTTTGGCAGTTTATTATTATATTGCATGTTGGGCCTTAGTCTTGATAAGATTTGCTTCCAAAATTGGTAACCTCATGACTTGCGTTTCTTAATCAATAAATCAATCTTATTCACTGTTTTGGCTGATTGCATATTTTTAAAAATTGGTGTAATTAAATTGTCTGGATTTTCAGCTATATGATAAAGATGCAAGTATGCTCCTCTCTTACTTCCTTTGTTGTTGCATTATACTTTAATCATTTTAAAGGGAAGAAATCTCTACCATCTAATAAAGTTACACATGGAAGCTTCTTTAATTAGCTTTGGTGAAAATCTGTTTAATTTAAGACTTTTATTTATTTATATATATGAGAAACAATCATTTCATTAATTGGATAAAATTGCTCGATTAGGTAGTGTTTGCTTTTCTTTTCTTTTTTTTTTTTACTTTTGGGTTCTTTGTAAAAGTTGAAATGATGCCTGGTTGATGCTGGAACTTTTCTTTATGATCAAACTGAAACCTTATGTGTTTCCTTGTTCTCTGCTATTTAGTTATTAAGTGACAAATAAACTTGGGTACTTCATTGATGCCTTGTATGGATCACTCTGCATATTTTTGCTTTGTTCATTAGCTTTCTATTCAACACTCTCCTTCAAGCTTGGAACTATGTTTATTTATGAACTGATCCACCCATTAACACTCTTTAATTAATGGTGGTTGCTTTTGAACAGAGAAAACTCCCTTCGAAAACTGTTTACATGGATATCAAGGATGCAACGGATGGATGGTAATTTATTTGCAATCTTTGTCTAATCTGTCCTTATTCATGGTGTTTCTCCCAAATTCACATGGTCTTTTGAACTTTTTTTTTTTTGAAGATCAACCAGAAAGGGAAATTGATGATTATCTTATCCAAACTTCAATTTCCAAGTACTGAATTATGTACATATGATTTTACCGCTGATTATTATTAGTTGGTAGCAGTAGTTGTTGTTTTGAGGTTGTCATTAATCTGTTAATGATCAGCTATATACATTCCTTGACTTGTCATTATTATAATATTTTATTTATTCCGACTAGAGTTTATGATGTTGTGTGTAGCTCGAATTTCGACAACTTGTAATAACTAATTAACTAGTGCAGTTAGAGTACTCTGTTGTCTTTAGAGTTTATATTCTTGCTGGAATGAAGCCATGTTAGAGTGTTCATCAATTAGATTAAGTGTTAGAATACATATCACTTAGCGTTGGTTAGTCCTAATGTTAGCCCTTGTTTTAACATTGCATATACCATAGGTTGAAAAAGAATATTGTTAGTTAGCTACATGTGCGACCAACAATATTAATAAAATTTTGAAACTTAGACACCCTTTAAGCCACTAAAGGAATTTTTGGTTTCTTTGACTTGCTATGGGCGGGATATGTGGTTTAAATGTTACATAGATATGTTTGTTCTTAATAAAATTTTGGTTGGTCGATATATATATGCTTATTACATAGATATGTTTGTTCTTAACATGTGGCTTTTCTTTACTCACAAGTGGTAAAATATCTTTGTTTTCAAGTCATTTTCATTACTTTGTTATTCTAGACCATCTTTTAAGCACATTGGAAAACACAATCTATAAGTACATTATTTGCATGTTAATTGAATATGTTGTTTATTTGACATCTTTCTAAAGCGAATTATCAATAATATGTTGTTAATCATATTTCATCTTTGTGTCCCAATTTATATATTGTCATGGTGTAATTCTTTCTGCTCCTGGTATGAATGATCTGTAGGACTTGCATGCATTTTTACCAATTTATTTTTACAATGGAAGAGTTTGGAAGTTTCTTGCTACTATAAAGAACTATGTTTTCCTTGTGAGGTTCATTCTAGTTATTTGTATCATTTCTTTCTTTCTTTCCTTTTATCCTCTTTCTAAATTCTTCAGAAATGTGGCACTTATGAAGTTAAATCTAAGAGTTCATACAATTCATAACATATGTTTGTATGTAAATTGGTGCATAATTTAAGATAATTAGCATTGGATTAATAGAGAAATGTGCTATGCTTAAGCATTGATTAGCATTTGAGGCGCTCTCTGATTTTATTGCATTTTCATTATTTAGGATGCATAACAAAAGCTTATCAAATAAACAAAACATTTCTAAACTCGTTCTTAGTTTTGTGCTTGAGTTTGTTTTCAATGCAATAAGTATCATTGAGACAGATTGTAGTATTAGTTGGAGATTGGTACTTAAATAGAGCAAGTGTCAAAGAATATTGTTGGTTAGCTATGCGCAACCAACAGTATTTTTTTTAATTAAATTATTTCGAAAAGGATGACGGACATTGCCTGTCATCTAAAACTGACATATACCGACGTTTTTGAAAATGTTGGGAAAACTTGTTTTTTTATTAAATTATTTAGGAAAGGATGACAGACATTACCTGCCATTTAAAACTGGTATTTACCAAGGTTTTTAAAAAACGTCGGGATAAAAATACACCAACGTTTTTAAAAATGTCAGCAAAACCTTCCCTGTGTTCTCCCAATGATATTGCCGACGAATTTTATGTGTCAGGAGAATAAAATACCAATGTTTTTGTTTGTCGGCAAATATGATAAATCTTGTAGTGTTACTCATGTAGCTAAATTCAAGTTTTTTTTTTTAATGAAAGAAACTTTATTGAAACTTATAAACCCTATTGAGCTTATGACAAAATCGTCAAACTCCAATAAAGAGTCCAACCAATCAGGGGAATTTGAATCCCACTCAATAAGAAAATTCACATCAAGGGCCCACTTTTCTAAAGGATGGGCACAACAATTTTTGTATCTTGGAACAAAGCAAACTTCCTTGTCTTCCAAAGCTGCCATCAACTTTAATATTTCTCCCAGAACCACCCCTAGATGGGTAAAGCTCTATGTCTTTCGAAACGAGTAGCTTTGTCAAATCAAAGAATCGATTTCCACCTTTAACTTAAAGCAATTCATTCTTCCTGCCAGTTGCAATCCATGCAAGAGTGCCCGCATTTCTTCTTCAAAGACTCCCGAACAAAACTTTATGGGTTTGGCCATCGCCTTAACCAAGCTCTCTTAAGAATTCTGTAAAATCGCCCTAGCTCCATATCTCTGGGAACTAATTGAGTGTGCAACATCTACATTTAATTTTATGAAACCATCCGATGGTCAATCCCACCTCTTCATTTGACCATCAGCTAAGCTTCTTTGGGCATGCGAGGTACTATTTTCTTTCTTTGCTTCTTAGATTTCCACTAAGTATCCACCCATCCAATCTGCTCTTTAACTGACTACGCTTAAAATTTCTCCCCAATTATCTCTATTTCGATCGTTGCAAAGTACTCAACAGGTAATACACAACAACATTAACTATGATTTTTGGAGCTGATCGGAGAGCCAAACTAGCTGGTTGCAATGGGTATCTATTTCAAAATCAGTGAATGCCTCTGGGAGAGGAGTAGAGCCCAAAGCTTCTTCGCTCTCTTGAAACAGAATACTGATTTTCTTTCCTTCTTTTACAAAGTTCTCGATATATGTTTCATTGTTTTGTGAGGACCCATGAGGCCCATTTTAAAGAACACGGTAGAGTGAGAAAGTTTCCAAAAAAAGTACAATAAAGGGTACAATAATGATTAAGAAGATGCTTGCAAGAAAAGCAAGAAGTGGGATTCAAGGAAAGATGTTAACTGCTCCCTTGGACTTTTTTAGTTTCTGTCTTAACATCCCCCCTCAAACGAGGCGTAGGAGAAGGACGAAGACCGAGTTTGGATCGAAGAAACTGGAAGGAATGATGTGAGAGAGGTTTGGTAAGACAATCAGCAATTTGATGACTGGAAGGTATGTGACGAATATCTATTGGTCGTTTTAGAACTTGATCTTGGATAAAATGAGCGTCGATTTCTATAGCTGATCCTCTGTCGGTCTCCTAGACGTGAAAATTTCTTGGAAGTGATCCAAGAATGTCTTCTCTATATCTCGGTCATCGGTGAGCCAATTTTCCCACTGATCTTGATTTTTTTTAATGATTTCGTTGTTCTGCAGGTCGAGGCCTTGTGATGAAATTATTTTGTGTTGTTATCGCCCCCTTAAGCCAATTCTCTTTAGACCGCTACATTCAATATTCTTCCTCATCTAGAAGGACCTTCTCCAACTTCTTTTCTAGTAGCTGAATTTTAGCGAAGTTAGGACCCCCACTCTTTTATTTTCCTTCTGAATAAGATTTCAAAAATGGGTCACATTAGCAAACAATTCTTAACTCTTATGATAGCCCCATTCGCCTAATTTTTATTTTTATTATTTTTTTTTTTTTGCATTTACTCAGAGAGTTTAGAAAACAATTGTGACCATTACTACTCTTGTCAGTCCTCTCCAATCTTCCCAACGGCTTTGAATGATATCCTCACACTTAGGATCCTTGATCCAGCATTCATCGAAACGAAAAGTGTGCCTACCCGTTTTAGGGTGCTTCCTCTGATTATTCGACTCCTAGCATATTGGACGATGGTCGGAAGCCATCCAATCTAAGTGTCGAACAATATTATTTGGAAAAAGATTCATAAACTATTCATTGCCTAGGAACCTGTCCAACTGTTTCATGATGACTGGCTCATTTCGTGCTCTGTTTGTCCAAGTGAATGAATCCCCTTTGTAACCAAAGTCTCGCAAGAGGGTGTCATTTATGGTTTGACGAAACTTTCCATCGAGTGATATCTGAATCTAAGCGCCCTTTCTTTTCCGAATCCTACAGGATCTTATTTAAGTCCCCCTATTACCCACATTGAGTCATCTTGGTTATAAATTCTTTTTATCAATTCACACGTCAAAACTTTGTTATTCGACTCCAGGCAACCGTACAGACCTATAAATCTCCACTTCTTTGCTTCCCAGCTCACACTACAGTCTATATGATTTTTGGAAAAGGACCAAATGTCTATACAAACTTCCTCCTCCTTCCATATTAAAGCTAAACCACCACTGCGACCCACACTATTTATAGCAAAGCATCCATTGCAATTCAAAACTAATTTTAACAAATCTATTTTTCTTTTGTTGCTCTTCATCTTGGATCAAAAAATGATATGGGGTTTATGAAGACGCACCACGTCTTTTAGATTGTGCCCGACAGGGCTGAAGTTCAGCCGCCGCGGATATTACAAGAGATTTTATTTTTTTGTTGTCACACAACCCCTCCACAGCTTCCATAGCCTCCTTCTTTGACCCCACATCCACGTTGCATTCTGTCGGTCCAATTGAGCTTTGCATTCTTGAATGAGAAAGCCCATTTGTCTTGCGAATTCTAATCCAGAACCCATATTCTTTCCCACGTTTCGTCTCACCCTCCTCAACCATCATCTGCATATGAGTGTTCTCTTCTAAAAGATCCAAATACCCCTTGTTGCATTGCTTTGTTGGACTTTTATTGGAACAAATATATTTCTCTTCCATTGGTGGGACCCCTATGTCCACCAAAGGCAAAATGGGGTCAATGGCTGCCCCTTTATTTCAATTTATATCTCTAATTAAATCTACCTCCATTTCTCCCGTAATATTCTCCCCCTTTCTTTCGCCTTGTGGCAAGGAATCAAGCTGCAAATTCTCCTTTTCTTTCCTTAATCGTTCCCCAATAAAATTCCATTATGATTCGCTTTATGAATCAGATCATGGAAATTTTTTTCCATTATGGTCTCACCCTTCTCCTCCTATTTTGTCGCCGGCCCACTTTCCGGCCGATGTTTCGCTTTGTTGTCATTGTCTTCTGCCACCAATCTTCCTCTCCTCTCTCTACCTCCTCCTCTTTTTCCCCTCCCTCCCAACCGTGATTGCATAGAGACCCCCCTCCCCCTCCATTCTCAGGCCAAGACATCCCCTATATCAAAATTTTGTTTTCCCAAGGAAGGGGCCCTCAACTACTCTCCATATTGCTTCTTATCCAACTTCCTTTGTTGATTATCACATTCACGTAAAGAGTGTCTAATAATTCCACAACTGTAGCAGAAATCAGGAAATTTTTTGTATTGAAGTAGCCAGCAAACAATCCTTGTCCTCTGCAAACTTAATTTTTAGCCCCCGTCCGAATAGGTTTCGACACATCCATTTTGATCCTTATTTGAACGAAAAGGTCATGTCCAGTTGATTGCAACTCACTACATTACCGCAAGTGCAGGGGTCAAATTGTAATATAAAACGGCTTAAGAGACTGAGTTTTGTCCTTTGGGAATCCGGGTTATTAATTCTATTTAATATCGAAATAATAGTTGGCTAATTTTATTTAAGGAAACAAACTGGCATGCAACAGGTCTGATCTAGCAAGCAACTAAAATGAGAATGCTAAGAGGCACGTAAATAGAGAAAAATCAAGGAACAACGTAGTTCTAGGGTGTTGGCGTTCTAATTTTGAAATGACACAATTAATTATCTAATTAAACTCGAGAGATGCAATAAGTTACCAATTTTCTAAGTCTAAGATTTATATACTCGGGCTTCCCCCTCTCTAGGTCCATCGACCCTCACTAAGAACTCATTCTATGATGTCTCGCTATAAGAAGATAAAAAGTGTCATAAAAGTAACCTATCACAGACCTCACACGTGACACTATCACTTTCACATATAGAGAAACATGGATCTAAACCCCAATGTCTCACTTTACTACCTTCTCTTTCGTACAAAGTTGTAAAACAACATGCATTACATTTATTTGCTAAATAAACATAAAGATTAAATATTGGAATTTAGAAGAAAAGCGATAAATTGCATTCACGAGTCAGAATCAATAATCAATCATCCATAAAGACAATCCAACACCCTAAAACTAAAGGGTTCAACGAGAATACATCATTAAAATCAGTTTGGAATAACCCAACATAACAAATTATAGAATAATAAAGAGAGAAAAGAAAACTCTTGAGCCGATTCTTTCCCGTCTCGGGCTCCGAACCAACTTCTATGCTCCTGATTTTTACCCCCGAATACTCGAAAGGCTCCCAATCTCATCTCACATTAACTACTACTATTCTCTGGCCTTGCACCTTAAAAATCGCACTGAAAATGGCGCCCGAAACTAACTCTTCGAACCCTTACAGCAAAAAGAGGTATATATAGTCCCAGGCAGAAGCATCGAGATGCTATGCTGAAGGGATTGAATCCCCAGCGAAAGCGATTGAGCGCTAATGCATTCAATTTTAGATTTGGGAAGAACAAGAGTTTACCTTTGAAGAACTTTTTCTTCACGTGATTCTTTTCCAGCAACAAGAACACCACCACTCGTATTCACCCGTTATGATCTAGGATCTCAAGTCCAAGAAGTGTGGTCTCCAAAATTTTGGTGGGGAAGAAGAATTAAATGAGAGAGAGAGCAAATGCCAAAAAAATACAGAAAAAACCAACCTTTGAATTTTTCTTCTTCTCTTCATATATAGAAGAGTGAGAGAGGGAAGGTGGGGGGTTGAGTGAAAACACTCCCCACTACCGTCGTATTGGAATTATCCTTTTTATTTAATTTTCATAAAATTAAATAATATATATATTAAATCTTATTTAATATATGTACGAATAATTAATTAACATTTAATTAATTGAATCATATTTTAATAATATCTCTCACATAACTTATAGTTTTAATATGAATCTAATTCATATTATAAATTTACTATATAAATCCAATTTATATAATAAATATTTGAATCCTATTCAAATA
>JAOANK020579758.1:0-12096 GCA_026257165.2 Telfairia occidentalis
TTACCACTGTCACGCTATCGTGTCTAGTATACTATGTTCTTGAAATTGGAATTATATTTAAGCCTATGATCGAAAATGACAATTGGATGGGAATTCACCCTTGGGTTGGAAATTCAGTAAGATTTATGTTCATTAATTTAATTTGTTTTCCTATTCTTTTTTTTTAGTCATTTTACTTAATTTAATTTAATTCCTAAACCGAGAAAACCCCCCAATTTTTACTTTTGATTAAAAAAATTGAGAAACAAACTTTCGTAGTTCCCTTGGGATTCGACCCGACTCCACTAACTCTACAAATCAACCTGAAAGAATTGGTATTTTATTTGAAGGGCCTCGACAACCCGATCAACCTCTTTGCCTAATAGTTGGGAAACTATGAAGACTGCAGTGTCTAATTCATTAGAAAGTGGAAGTCTTAAGTTTTCTGAGATCTGTGATGTCGTAGTCGCTGAAGAACTTCGTAGGAAGGGTAGTAGTTCTAGTAAAGAGTCTACTTCTGGGTCAGCACTAACTGTTAGTTAGGGTAAGAAAAAGGTTATGGAGGAGCAACGTAGCAATAATTGTGGTAGTAGTAATAGAAAATACTAGTTGAAAAACGTAGAGTGTCATTATTGTCATAAGAAGGGTCGCGTTAAGTCCAAGTGCAAACGAATGAGCGATAACTTTCTCAAGTTACAGGGAAATGTGGTAATACATGATGCCTTGATTTGTGTTGAGAGTAACACAAAATATGAAGACTTCTCATCAAGGTGGGTCGTAGATAGTGCAACTTCGATACATGTAGCTTTAGATAAATGATTGTTCACCTTCTTTACTTCAGGCGATTATGGCTCAGTAAGGATGGGGAATGGTAAGGTTTCTGTATCGAGAGCGATCAGAGACATTAGGCTGAAAACAGATAGTGGGAGCTCACTGGTGTTACGAGGTGTTAGGTATGTTCCTAGCATCAAATTGAATGTTATCTCAGTTGGTAAGTTAGATGATGAGGATTATAGGAGTGAGTTTAGCGATGGTTCGTGGAGACTCACTAGAGAGTCAGATTTGGTGGCAGTAGGCCACCGACAGTTTGCATTATACAAAGTTGATTTGAGAGTTGCCAGAAGACCAGAGAAACGGTGGATGCAAGTTAAAGCTGCAGATGGTTTGCAGAGAGGCAAAGTTGCACGAACACCAATGACAACCAAGATTGATTGAGGAGATCAATGTTCATCGAAAGGGCAATTGAGCAAATCGAATGAGGAATTCAGTTCGGAGGGTTGTCAGAGTACCTCAATTGGCAGACGACATGGTTCGATGAAGCCTTCAGAGTGATTTGTTGCATCGGTGGAGACTCAAAAGGATACTGGAGTCAATGAGAGTTACTCAATTATGGCAGCTATCTTCAATGATAGAGTGAAGCAATTTGTGAAGACCATCTTCTCTAACATGTGGTTGAAGAGGAATATGTTGCCTTGCCCCACTTAGTTCGAGTGGGAGTACGTAGTTGTCTCTCTTTACGTCTGGGAGACAAGCTCACGTAGATGACCCATGCGTCGGTGTCAAGCACAGATGTGGACTGGATTTATTTTTTCTTACATTTTTTGTTGTTGCAAGTTTCTTGATTATCTTGTAGCGGAGTTAGAACCAGTTATTTGCTGAAGTAAAATTGGAGTGGGAGTTCTTTGATGACTAGTCTCCAAGTGGGAGATCGTTAAGATGTGGAGCCCAATTCATCAATCGAGTTTCGATCATGGAAAATCGTCGTATAAGGATCGAGGAAGACAGATCGGGAAAGGTTTGAGAAGCTGGAATTTCCTACTATCTAGTAGGGACTGTTGCGAAAAGTGGAGTTCAAAGTGAAGAAAGAAATCTAATCATATTTTCCTTCTAGGATTTTGTTTGCAGCATTTTCCTTTTCCTATTAAGGTTTGGTGTGAGCCTCTATAAATGCACATATAACTCTAGAGATCCAGATACACAGAAATACAGATAATAGTCTAGAAATCTAGAGATGTAGAGATCTAGAGTGAGTGTTTTTGTGAGAGAGAGGTGTGTGGACTTTCTAGAGAGAGTAGACCCTTTTAGAAAGTATTCTTTTGTATTGGTTTTGCTAACCAAGAACACTAAGAGTGAGATTGTATGGCGAGGTTAATTGAATGTTTCCCTTTGTAATTTTCAGCTGATTTAGTGAAACTTGGAGTTACAGGAACTGGACGTAACCCTTTTAATTGTTGGGGTGAACCAGTATAAATCTCGGTGTCAAATGTCTCTTTCCTTGAATCTTTTTAGTTTCAGTTTTATTAATCTTGTGATCTGAATTGTGGGTTATTTGTTTGAGGAAACAAAATAATCTTTAGACTATTAAATTTGGGCAGTATGTTATTCGCTTCCGTCAATTGTTTGGTTTATTTTGATTTCTTCCCAATAGTAACCCGTTCATTAACCAGAAGTTTAAAGCTTCGTCGAAGTGGTTTCGAAGGTCGAGATCAATCTGCACCCAGATGAAAGGTTCGACCCACTCATCATCCCCAACAGTATCAAGTTCTATAACCTCTCCCATCAACTTGCCTTGTTTTCGTTCCATCTCACGAGCCATACAAGAAAATAGGAGATTATGGATTTAAATCCAAAAATCTGTGTGGGTGAAGTGTAAACAAACAATGTTTATCATTGGGTTTCGGGGAGACAAGAACAAGCAAAGCTTTAACGAAGAACCATGGTCCAGTTTGAAGCACTCTCATCTTTCCGGATAAAGTTTTGATCTGAATAATGAAGAGATTGCCCCCGGCCGGCTCGACTCGCATGCTATTTTGAACTTTCCAAATATTTTGCGTAACAGAACTGAAAGCCTCGATATTGATTCGTTTGCTTGTCAGAATTTTGGAAACCACACAGAAGGCCACACGTTTTCTTAGAGAAACAAGTCAACCACCACCGGCACATCCTCATCCTGAGTCACAGAGAATGATGTCCACTTGGACAGAACGTCCTCCATAGTTCAACAAAGGACACCTATAGATGCAGAAAGAAGACGGTAACCACCCTCAGATAGAGAAAACTCATGTACCCAGACAGGGGTTTAGCTTGTGAATCAATACTTGAGATAGACGTAGATTAATGAAATTAAAATGTATTTAATTTATAATTGACCATTTTTTTTAGTAAAAAAATTATAATTGCTCTAAACCAAGATTTTTGGTTAAAAATCATTTTAGCGGCTCCTTACAAAAGGCAATGCAAATAAAAAACAACCCCGCGGAATAAGCTTTTGCAGTCCTGCTGTCATCATAAAAGAAGAGACATTTATCAATAAGGGTGTGCTTGTTTAGAGGGGATCATCATAAAATGATTGAAGTGTGGCGTTTTCAATACTTCAATTATTCAACCAAAGTTGCAAATGTATTAGAGGCAAGGTATTATAATGTAACTAAAGAATTTGCCAATTCGGCTACTATGATAATTTATTTACATTGCTCTCCTTTCCTCTAAAGTAGTCACTACTTGAGAAACAGATCCATACTTCAATACTTTTATTGAAATAATGATCTACTACTTGAATTTTAGTATATAATAATTTAGTTCGTATATGTAAATATTTTGTCAATGAACTTTAATATGTAATAATTTAGTCGTTGTAGTTTAAAATTTGTAACAATTTAGTTGGTAAAATCTCATTAAGGTATAATGAGGTTTTTGACATATGTAGAACCACTTAGGGACCCAATGTGATTATAAACTAATTAATTAAGTCATTATGCACTAAAAAATTGATACTTTATCTTGATGAGATTTTTCATAGATAAATTCTTTCAAATTTTAAACTGCATACTACGAACTAAATCGTTACAAATTTATAAGTATAGAGACTAAAACATTACATACTAAAATTTAAGAATTAAATTGTTACTTTAATTAAAAAAAATATGGACCAAAATGATTTTTTGACCAGGATTTTAATTTGGCCAAAATTGCAGGAACATCTTTGATCCAATTCCATTTTCCTAAACTTTTGGTGACATTTGTTTTTGTACGACTTTTTTTTAATATGTTTGTTCGAGGAAGCATGTTTGTATAATTCTTAAGATTAAGATTTCAAAAATT
The DNA here is from genome assembly GCA_026257165.2 of Telfairia occidentalis. NCBI lineage: Eukaryota > Viridiplantae > Streptophyta > Magnoliopsida > Cucurbitales > Cucurbitaceae > Telfairia > Telfairia occidentalis. The sequence continues at coordinate 4,081 of JAOANK020579758.1, forward strand.
GTTCAATTTTTTTTAGGGAAAAAATAATTTTTTATCCAATTGCATCAATTTTTACTTTAAACTTTTAATTTCATCAAATTGCACCTCAAATTTAAATAACTGTTGCAATATTAATCTTGAACTTAAAAGTCTTGAAATTTTTAACTTTTTCTAATAAGTTTTCATTTGAAATATCGTTAAAAAAGTATCTCATATGTGTTCAATGAAGTATAAGACATATGTATGGAACAAGATTAATAGAATTAAAAAAAAAATAACATTAGAGCTAAATTTTTGTATAAATCTATGAGATTTGACAAAGTTATTCAATGATTAATTAGAGCATGAATCAAACTTAACTTTGTACTATACTTGATTTTATGGAAATTGATGAGTTTATGGAGATTTTTATATTACTTTTAGTTAAATTAGGGGTGAATTAGCAAAAATTAAGCCCAAGGTAAAAATTGGTACAACTTGACAAGTTTAAGGTAAAAATTGATCTTTTTTTAGTTCGACAAATAGATTGAACCTTCAACTTCTTAGAGAAAGTAATAGATATCTTACCCATAAGTTATACTCAAATTAGAAATAGATATTTTTAGGAAAATTTCATTTTGACCAAACAATAAATACACTTGTAAATTGTAATTAATAAATATGTACACAAAAAGTTATGTGGATGATAGCTTTTTTTTTTTGTCCTTTTTTCTTTTTATGTTTACCTTTTTTGGTCCAACAATAGATTTTCCTATCATATTTGATAAATATGAATAACATAAAATAACGTAACGATATATTTTTTGAATTATGAGTTGTTAAGAGAATTAGAGATACCCTAACTACTAACTATGCTGCAAATGGTCAACGTTTGATACATTCCTTAAAATCATTCCTAAAGTATAGGAGTTTAGCACAAATTACACACCATCAAACATTTTTTTTATTTCAAGAATATGTAGGGGTGAGATTCGAACATTTGATCTTTCGATCAAAGATATATGCATTAGCCAGTTGAGTTATACTCAAGTTGGTACACACCATCAAGCTTTCAATTTGATGAATTGCATGTTATACTTATGAAATTGTTGTAAATAAACCCTATCGTTATAACTTCAGTAATGGATGTAGCAGAAAATGCTAATTTGCAATTGTATGTGGTCAAGTTTTAAAATAGTGATGAATGATAAGAGTGACGTCAACTTGATTGAATTTCTAGCTCACTTGAGTACCACAATTACAATCGCTCAATTTTATTTTGAGAATTACAGATCAAGATGACAGTGACTAAATCAATACAAATAAACTGGAAAAAAAAAAAAAGAGAAAATCTAAAAGAAAAATCTTAGGGAATTGATTTCACAAACTGAATCTATGAACGAATTAACTAACTACTCAAGCCTAAATGAACTATTAATTCTATGGGTTAAAACTCTCAACTTTCAACTGTCTATCTCAGGCGCTAGTTAATACTCCTTGCTAATTAATAAATTAATATTTATATCTAGTTTAAATAACATGCAAAGGCTTTAATGAACAAGTCTTTTAGAAGTTCTTAAAAAACTCTAAATCTCTTGATCTTAAAACTCCTTCAATTATGCATCTCAATTCTGACTTTAAACTACCTATCCCAAGTGTAATATTTTAAGTTTATTATCAACTAACCTATGGTCAGTAGATTAAAAACATAAATAGAACATTCATTGTTGTTGTACGAAAATTTCCTCCTCGAGATTTATTTACCGAAGTGAGCCGGATCAAAGAGGATGACTTGTGAATGGATCTCATCCTAGTGCGAGGTCGTGCTTGTACACTCTGACACTCAAGTTAGTGTTTTAGTTCATTTCAGTATCAGAAGATTTAGGTAGGAATTGTGTCTTTAGCTTGCTTTGAAATGCATCGGCATATTTATAACCTCATGACACATGAAATGAGGGGTCCCTCGAGCTTGGGTCATGCGTGTAGTGGGGGGAGTGCCCCACCGCTTCCTCTGCATGTGGCCACATCCTGCATATTTCGTTAGGTCGCATGGCGTACAGCACAAGCTACGCATGACATGCGAGGTCAGGCTCAAGCTTTTGGTCAAACAACACTTCAGGGCATTATGCCCTCTGTGGTCCATGCTCTCAAGTGGACACATGGTGACTTCTTGGTTTAGGGCATTTTACTCCAACATTAGCTTTCACTTTATGGTATATGGCTCTTCTGGGGTCCGCAAAGTAGACCGAGCACCCTTTGGGCAACGGTGGTCGGTTATTGTAACCATGTGCATCTAACGAGGCACTTGGTGAGTGCTGCACGTGTGTGATGAGTGATAAGAACACACAAAGCGATGTGCACATTTACATAGTCTGTAGAAAGTGATAAATATTTATATCGTCTCCATAAGGATTAGTAGTAGATTTTGAACTATCTTCTTAACTTAACCTCTTAGTGAATTCAAAGAATAACAAAAGTTTATTCAATTGTGAATTTTTATAACTAATGATGGAACAAATTAAATGATAGAATAAAAAGAATACTTTTGCACTTGAAACGATGAGAATGAATGGGTTTGAATTAAGGTAACATGTTATCTTCTTTGAAGCAAAATGCTAAAATAAAAGAATTGTTGAATCGAATCACACAACAGTAGTCTTGAAATCTTCCCAGATCTCTCAGTTTAAATTAATTCTCATTAACGTATATGAGTTAAATCTGTTGTTTTTGTGCATTAGGTGAGTGATTATTCCTAACCTCCTCATTTAGCCAGCACTAACCTAATCTAGAGGCTAATGTGTTTTAAAAGTAATCAACTATTCATATTTTCTCCTGAAACATAGAGAAACTATTTATGTGTATTGGCCAGGAAGACATAAACATTAAACAATAAACACACTTATAAAACAATTCAATCTGCATACTTTACTTCAAATCCTAAATCAGTTCAACAACATCTCCCTTAATCCTCACCCAAAGGTGATTAATTCTTGCTAACATAAATAAAAGACAACAACAAATAAACATAAGCAATAAACAAGTTCATAATGAAAGAAAACTATTAAGAATTGCAAAAATCAGTTGCTCCACAAAAACTGTTGGAAGAATTGCTTCCTTTGCTTCAGTTGTCAATGAAATTTCTTCCTTCTACTCTACAAGAATGCAGCAGCAGCTGTAGATGAACTTCTTGCAAAAAAGACTTGAAAATTCTAAGGCTCTCTAAATGAAATTGCACTAACTGAACCCTATCATTGGCGACCTCTTTTTGTATTTATAGGTTTTATGTTGTGATTAGAAAATCTATTAGGTTAAATCGCCCACGTGGCGTGCATGTAATGGTTGATTAATTATGCTAGAGAAACATTTGTTTCCATATTTAAATTTGTGTTATCTTCGCACCAATTTCTATGTTCATTTTGCTCCAGAATTGATGGATCTATAATTCTGCTAAAATAATGCTCCATCATTTACTTGCTGATAACTCTCTAAAAGAGGTTATTATACCTCTATTATTGAATATTTGATTAGGGTTAAACCATAAAAATAAACATAACAGGTTGATTTATTGGCTATTTTCACCTACTTGATACGAATACGTCATACTTATTCATGCTTAAATAAAGAGAAAGGGGCAGAGTAAAACAACAATGCTGACAAAAGTTTAATTTGCAGAACAACCTGGTACATCTTGTGCGGGGATTGTTGCAGCATTGTGGCAAGCAGAATACTCCCAGAAGTCAGTACTATACGAACACTGTCTGCAGGGTACGTGTGACGTCCTAGAAAGGCGCATAGTGTGGTATCGTCACACGTTTGATCATTGGAGAGCATGACGGACATTTCCTAGTGAACACTATTTTAAGGCAAAGATGGGCACAGAAAGAAAGGAGCAGAGAGAGGAAGAAAAAGGAAAACAAGTCCAAAAATAGCGCAAAAAGAAGAGTAGAAGAAAATTCATGTTGAAAGAAGGAAGCATTCTCACTTGGATTTTTGCCGCCATCTGTGCCTTAGTACACCCTCTCGTCTATAGTCTTTTCGTTATTTCATTTCTTCTTGTTACTACTTGATTTATGTCCTGTTTAATCTTTTCATTTCATTGAGTTATTTTTTGCACTTGAATCTTGTTAGAGATAAAGCTTTACATATTGTAAGATGAGTCTCAGCGAATTTTCCTTACGAGTAGTTGGTGGTGGGTGTGTTAAGTTGAACCTTGTAGCTGAATCTGAGAAATGAAGTTTGTTTTATTCATGTTCTTTTCTTCTTGAGCTGTTGTAATCATGAGCTTCCCAGTTGGCCGCTGGTAGCTCTAAATAGCTAGTATTCTTACCGACAGGTAAAGTGTTAGTCGAACCCAAAAGAAGGATATAGAAGATGTGATGGAACCTCACATCGTAGATTCATTAGACATAATGAAGAAGCAATAAGATAAAAAGAGCTAGCTCGAAAGATTACGAAATCTGATGTTAGACATAACTAGGTTCCACATTTTACTATATTATGCTCAACATAGTAAGTATACGGAACAACCTGTCTACAGACTAAAATAGTTCAATCCCAGATAATGCTACAACATCGTGATGCATAACCACACTAAATGCCATTAACTACCCTGTTTCATAATTGTTAATTTGTTATAAAGAACTTTGCCCATTTCCTTTTTATCAAGATCAATTGAAGTGATTGTTATCTCCTCATTCTCTTCTTCTTATGCTCAACACATCACAAAGTGTAGATTGTTAGCTGATAAGAGTCAAGTTAGTGAGAATCTCAGATAAAATAGTCCATGTGGATCAATATCCTGAAATACTCCAGTATTACTTGTACGATTGCTTATACTTGAGCATTCTTTGTCTTCATTTTCTAAATTATTCCACATTGTTGAACCATATCCATCACATTCCTTTGAAGACAACAAGTTTTTGGCACCGTTGTCAGGGATTCATTTTTCTATATTGTTGTTTGTATCTCATTGTCTTAAGATTCTTTTTCAGTTAAACATATACTTGTGTTGAGAGCCCTCCATCTTGTTCGATCCATAGTATTCTACTTAACTGCCGTATTTCTTTCTCAAAACAGTTAGTGTATGAATGAAGAAGGTGTAGAATTCGTGTTTGATCCAGAGATAGAGAGAACCTTACATCAACGTCGACAAGCAGTTAGGCAAGGTCACAGTCTCGCCGCAGCACAAGACTTCATGGAAAATCAAGAGGCACCTTTTCTTGATCCGTTGGTGAATATGCCAAGGAACCATGCACCGTTGAGAGATGGCCAAGGACCAGCTCAGCAACTAAACCAACACAATCCAGTGTTGTAGGCAAATGAAAGCGGTAGAGCTATTAGGGAATATGTTGCTCTAGTTTTTAATGATTTCAACCCAGTAATTCAAACAGGATTAAATGGGGCCCCAGCTTTTGAACTTAAACCCGTGATGTTCCAAATACTGCAAATGAATGGACAGTTTGGATCTAAACTAGACAACCCTCACTCGCATCTGCAATCATTTCTGGCTTTGTGTAATTCGTATTCGTTTAGAATTTCAGGAGTTTCTGAGGAGACTTTATGATTAACGTTGTTCCCTTATTCATTAAGAGACAGTACGAAAATATGGTTGAATTCATGTTGGGTTTTTATGTCCTAAAACTCATTGGCATGTAAACATATTCTATCATCAATAAAGTGGTTAATGAAGTTATTCAGTAAAGTTGTTATTGAATTAAGTATAACTCTATAAATCCAATAAACTGAGAACCCATGGCTATAATATGTGTACTTAAACTTTATGTGGAGACATAAAAGTGGATCAGGTTTAAGTAAATAGGCAAAACGGTCCATAGTATATGGATTAGGCTGAGTACCTTCTTCTGAGGAACCTATGAAACACGGTCCGCTTTGTATATAATACAAATGATGTGATCCTGAATCGTTCATGTGGAGACATGCGAGTGGGGCCATTCTATGCAATGAGTTTCCATAACACTGGACCGCGAAATAGTCAATGTTTCTTTATAATGCTATTCACTGAAAACACTGACTGATTTCAAACTGATGACCTAGGTAGCTCAATCTTAATCCTGAGCTAACTATGAACACCTGTTTATTTGGAATTATCCTTTGATCTGCATGGGTGAGAGAGGCCCAACAGCGCCTGCTTAATATGCCTTCCATTTCAGGGGTAAGACTGGGTAGATAGCTGGGGACATAGTCCTACAAGATGGAATTTACTCCTACTCGACTTGAGGGATAATGGAGAGGTTGTTCCCTTAAGTCATGATCCAAGTCTTGAACAAGGGGTCCCACCCTCTCATTGGCCCAAGAGGAAGTTCGGCTGGTGGTTGGACCACAAACCAGTTGTTCATTAAAGGGTCAATGGTACTTAAGGAACAAGAGGTAACTCAGGGGTATAACGGTAATTGACCCAGCTGAGACTACGAACAACCTGTGAAGGGTCAACTTACTGATCATGGTTATATCAAATGAACACAAATATATCTATAGTGAGGAGAGTGCAGCTACGGGCTTTAGTGGAGTGACCCGTTAGTTAACGAATGTTGGTTAACTGGGTCCAAGAGTTTAACCAGTGAATCTCAGATCGTTAGAGCTCATGATCTACAGGTCCATTAGGTCCCTCGACTAGCTCATATCGGATAACACCTTGGAACAGTGTAGTGAATGAATTTGAAGTGTTCGAATTCGATTTTGGGAGAATATTAAATATATACAATATATTTAACGTATCGACGTTTGATTGCGAATTAAACGATCGAGGGGAGTTGAAAGTAACATTTAAATGAGATTTAAATGTAGTATATATGAATAGAGATTCATCTTCGGGAAAATAGTTTTTTCGAAAACTGGGGTGGGTGGTAAAATAATATTATTTTATTATTTTATTTTAAATTAATTATTTTTTATTTTGTTTAATTTATGAAATTGAAATTAGAAAATCAAAAATAAATAAATTAAACAAAAAAAAGGAGAAAATGGAAATGGATGAATATCCATTTCCATTCTCTCTTTTCACCACATTTTGCCACCACCAAAAGCATGCTACCTCACCATGATTGAGTGTCAATCTTGTGTGAGGTAGTTGTGCATGAATTGCTCAATAAATGACAACAAAATTCATGCATGAATTGATTGATGAAGATCAGAATTTTGCTCCCAAAAACATAGAGTACAAGTGTTGAACCAAAGTGTCATCCTCCCTTTTCTTCTCCCAAGTTCATTAATCAAGGGATCCCACCATCTCGTTCCAAGGCCGGAGATAGGAGGAGAATTTGTGCTACAAAGGTAAGTTTTCTAGTTCTCTGTTTTCTTCCCCTTTAAGCATGATTTTGTCCTTTCAATTAAGCTTATTTGAGTGCATATGATCCTATTTTGCTGCATATGTATGTTGATACATCCTTCAATTGGTATCAGAGCACGATAATTGCACTCAATTCGCCTTGGTGGAGTTTAATTCATGAGATGATGGTGAATGGTTCTAAAATGGGACTTTCTGATTTTGACATCCATTTAAGCTTTCAATTGTTGAAATTAATTGTAATTGCCTGGTAATGTAAGGGTCTTAATGTCTGTTTAAAGGTCTGTATTCATTTGAAGTCATTTAGAGTTGAAATTAGGCTATAATTTGGAGATTTGAAGCCAAAACACATACTGCCGAAAACAGGGGAAGGCTAACTGCCCAAGCAGCATCGAGGCACCGAGGAACAGCGTCTCGACGCTGCGATTCAAACCCAAAAAATGCGCAAGGGCGCCAAGCGGTCTGGTCCTGCTCTGTTGATCCGGTTCAGCTCCAGTTCAACCTCCTTTTGGCCATTTGAAGTCCAGTTCAAGCCTTTCCACCTTGGTTCTTGATGGTTCAGGTCGGTTCGGGTCAATTCAAGCACAAGATCAGAATTATTCTTGTAATAATTAGCTTCTTGTGTGCTTGTGATGCCAAAATCAACTCATTTTAGCTTGATTTAATTTATCATGCATGATGAATGTATGTTTAAATTAAATGTTAAATCTTGTATGCATAGTATATGCCATATAGATTTAAAACCCCACCATAGG
>JAOANK020579854.1:0-12096 GCA_026257165.2 Telfairia occidentalis
TAAATAAAATCAGGTTTGTTATCATCAAAATATTAATTAATTAATTAATTTGAGATTAAGGGCCAAAAAGCCAACAGATTTTACCCGGGAGTCTTCTCTTCCTTTTCATTTCAGTTTCCTTGATTCTTTATTGATTTTTTTTGGGCTGAATTCATAATGTATAATAGCTAGTTTAGTTGAGTTTTAGGGTGTTAGGATTTTAAAGACCCGTTAAATGAGTTGATTTATTATTTGAATGCATTAACTTTTTGCTGGTTTTTCATTTTCCAACTTTATTAACTTGCAATTAAGTGGCCATTGATTGTTGAGTACTAGCATTTATTATCTTGCTCGACAGAGTGGGTGATAAATTAGACCTTGGAATTTGAACATGAATTCTTTTATGCACGAGAGTAATAGGGGAATGCGTGAGGTCGTCGATGAATAGTTTATTTTCTAATTGTTAATCTAATTATAAGAAATTGAATTAGGCTAGTTAGTTGAGCTCGAGAGAGGAAACCCGAATTAATGAAATTCTAGACTTAGGCAAAAAAGTAAAGAAAATGCATTCTGGTGATTAATTGATTGTTTAATTGGGTCAATAAAAACACAAACACCTAGAACTATTTCCTCCTGAATTTATTTCACCGCTAGCAAGCTTTCTTTATTGTTTTCTTGAACTTTATCACCGTTGCATGACCTTGGGATCCCTAAATAAAATCAAAAGGACTAACTAATAATTAGGAAAATTAAATATCACGATTTCCTAAGGACGATACTTGGCCTCTTGGGCCGTTATTACTACGATTGACTCGTAGACTTGCGATGATGCTTTGTTGCGTGTGATCAAGTTTTTGACATCGTTGCGGGGGAATCGATGCATTTTTAATTATCGAAGTGTTCGAGTAGATCTTAATTTAGGGAGTATTCATACGTGATATTTCATTTTCTTTATTTTGTGTTATTTTTGGTGTATGCCCCGTACTCGGGGCACTGACCCTATTCCCTTTGATCGAGAGATTGAACGAACCTGTAGGAGGCATCAAACAAATCAGAGAGCAGTACGTGAACAAATCATCGAGCAAGAAGGAGACTCACTGTCTATTCAAGATTATGTTTAGCATACGATCCCAAATGCTCAGTCAGGGATTGTGCACACACCAATAAATGCCGCCAATTTCGAATTGAAGTCGAGACTCATTCAGATGGTGCACGATTGTGCTTTCAGGGGCTCTATTGCAGATGACCTGCATAAGCACATCCGTTCATTCCTCAAGATTTTCAGTACAATTAAATTGAAGGAGTACCTAACGATTCCATTTGCTTACGCCTGTTTCCTTTTTCTTTGCCGAACAACGTGAAAGATCGGTTGGAGACCCTACCAGAAGATAGCATCTCGACATGGGATGAGCTTGCCCAAGCCTTCCTGAACAAGTTCTTCCCACCAGCAAAAACCCAACGATTGAGGAATGAGATCAACAACTTTAAACAAGCTGATGATGAGCAGCTGTATGAATCCTGGGAGAGGTTCAAGAAGCTTCTTTGAAAATTCCCTCAACATAGATATCCTGATTGGCTTTAGGTACAATCTTTTTATAATGGTTTATCGAGTACTAACAAGTCGATTGTGGATGCAGCTGTTAGAGGATCGAGTTTTTCCAAAACCCCACGAGTTGCCCAATCTTTGCTGGAAGATATGGCTGCCATGAGTTATAATTTGCCACCAGAAAGGACTAAGAAGAAGGGTGTGGGGATTTACGAGCTTGATGAGATAAGCTCCCTTAAGGCTCAAATGGCTTCACTAACTAACGCTTTGAATAATCTTGCAATGCCAGGTAACACCCAATCCATTGCTTCTTTGGCGACATGCAATGCTTATCAGATGAACAGTGGGCAAGAGATGGAGCAAGCCCATTATGTCAACAAAAATTTTGGATATCAACAGCGAGCCCCCATGCAGAATCAGTTTCACTCTCCACTATCCCAGCTATTGACTCTTTACCACCCAGGTTTTGTGCAACCATGAAAATTTTTCGTATGCTAACATGAAAAATGTTTTGTAGGGACCCCCAGGATTTGCATCTTCGTCTTCATAGTAACAGTCTGATGATCAACCTCTTAAGAAGATGCTGGGAACCTTTATTACTAAGTCCTGAAACAGGATAGTTGCCTTGGAGAACAAGGTGGAGAGTCAGGAAAAGGGCTTGAAGAACCATGAGGTGCAGGTAGGCCAGATTGCCACTACTTTGAATACGATGCAGAAGGGTAAGTTTGCAAGTAATACAGAGGTGAACCCTAAGGAGCACTATAAGGCTATCACACTGTATAGTAGTAAGTCATTGACCCAGCCCGAACCAAGAGTTAGGAGGATGAGAATGAAAATGAGGAGCTGAAAAAGGAGCCGAAAGAAGGAGTCAAGAAGAAAGCTGAGGAGAAATCTGAGGGAGTGCCCTCCAGCATAGGGAAGTGTTCTAACCCTGTCTCTATTATTCCTATCCATATTTTCTACCCTCAACATTTTCAAAAAACGAAAGGTGATGCTCAGTTTACTAAATTCTTGGATATTTTTAAGAAATTACACATTAACATCCCTTTTGCATATGTGTTGGAAAAAATGCCGAATTACGTAAAATTCATGAAGGATGTGTTATCCAAGAAGAAAAAGTTCGGGCAGTTCGAGAAAGTCAGCCTATCAGAGGAATGCAGTGCAATCATTCAGAGGAAGTTACCCAAGAAACTTAAGGACCCAGAGAGTTTTCATATCCCTTGTACTATTGGTAGCAATTTTGTTGCACGTGCACTATGTGATTTAGGTGCATCGATTAATCTAATGGCTCTGCCTGTGTTCAAGAAGTTAAACTTGGGAGTGATACAGCAGACCACCATCTCTCTACAGCTTGCAGACCGTTCTTTGACCTTCCCTAAAGGTATTATTGAAGATGTGTTGGTTAAAGTTGATAACTTTATTTTTCCTGCAGATTTTATTGTGTTGGACATGGAGGAAGACACCGAGGTGCCCATCATTCTTGGATGACCATTTCTAGCCACAGGAAGGGCCCTCATCAATGTTCAGCAAGGTAAACTCACCCTAAGGGTGGACGAGGAAGAGGTAATCTTTAACATATATCGATCCATGCAATACCCCGATGAGATACGTACTTGTAATAGGATAGATGTTGTAGATTCTACCATTGCTGAACTGAGATCTTTTATGTTGTCTTCTGCTGAGATTGATGAGAAAAGCATGCTGAATACTAATTGTGATGATATGGATATTCTGGATATTGATTGTAATGATGTGGACATGCTGGATGTTAAGGATGATCATGAATCTTTTGATGAATTATCTTTTTGCCCTGTTGAGCATGAGCATGAGCATTTACATGTAGAACATATCCATTGTGAGTTTGAGAAACCTCCTGCTATTGAAATGAAGTTGTTGCCTGACCATCTTAGATATGCATATCTAGGTGAATCTTCTACTTTTCCTGTAATTATATTAAATGATCTGACTAAAATAGAGGAGGATAAATTGTTAGAAGTCCTGCATACTGATAAATCTGCTATAGGATGGTCAATTAGTGATCTTAAGGGTATAAGTCCTTCCATAGTCATGCATAAGATTCTCATGGAAAATTCATATAGGCCATCTATTGAGCATCAGAGGAGGTTGAACCCTGTTATGAAAGATGTAGTTAAGGATGAGGTACTTAAACTGTTGAATGCATGGACTATCTATGCTAGTTCAGATAGTGCACGAGTGAGTCCTATTCAGGTAGTGCCTAAAAAGAGGGGGATGGCTGTTCTTTAAGAATGAGAATGATGAGTGTATCCCAATTAGGATTGTAACAGGGTGGCGTGTTTGTATCGATTATAGGAAGTTAAATAAAGCTATTAGGAAAGATCATTTTCCACTTCCTTTTATCGATCAAATGCTTGATAGACTTACTGGGTATCCTTATTACTATTTTCTCGATGGTTTTTCAAATTGTAACCAGATTGCTATCGCACTGGATGACCAGGAGAAGACCACATTCATGTGTCCCTACAGGACATATGCCTTTAGGAGGATGCCCTTCGAATTGTGCAATGCACTGGTGACTTTTCAGCGATGTATGATGACGATCTTCCATGACTTTATCGAGGACATCATAGAGGTCTTCATGGACAACTTTTCGGTATTTGGCTCTACTTTTGAAATCTTCTTAGCTGACTTCTCTCGTGTTTTATTGATGCTAGAACATCAACCTTGTTCTAAACTGGGAGAAATGCCAATTTATGGTCAAGGAAGGGATTGTCCTAGGCCATAAGGTTTTAGTAAGAGATTTGGAGGTTGATCGAGCCAAGATTTTTGTGATCAAGCAGTTGCCACCTCCTGAGAATGTGAAGGGAGTCCGGAGTTTCTTGGGGCATGCGGGGTTTTATCGACGCTTCATTAAGGACTTTTCAAAATTACTAAACTTCTATGCAATTTACTAGAAAAAGATTATGTGTTTTTATTTGATGATGCATGTCTAAATGCTTTTCATGTTCTGAAGGAAAAATTGATATGTACTCCCATAATTGTTGTGCCTGATTGGAATGAACCCTTTGAATTGATGTGTGATGCAAGTGACTTTGCATTAGGTGCTATTCTAGGATAGAGACGTGATAAGCTATGTAGGGCTATATACTATGCTAGTAGAACTCTTGATAGTGCTCAACAGAACTACACTACTACTGAAAAAGAGATGCTAGCTGTATTTTTTACTTTTGATAAGTTTAGGCCCTATTTGCTAGGATCAAAAGTCATTGTTCACATCGGTCATGCTGCTTTGAAATTTTTGTTCAATAAGAAGGATGCGAAACCTAGATTGATTCGTTGGGTACTTCTTTTGCAAGAATTCTATTTTGAGATTAAGGATCGAAAAGGCTGTGAGAATGTGGTAGCTGTTCACTTCTCGAGGTTAGAGAATTGAACCATGCGGCAAAGTCTATCTATTACGGAGGATTTTCCTGATGAGAGGTTGTATCAGGTAAGTACTAGTGTTGCTTGGTATGCTGATTATGTGAACTACCTTGCTATTGGAATGCTACCACTCGATCTCAACACACAACAAAGAAAACAATTTCTGCATGAGGTACACTTCTATTGATGACACTCAAAAAGTACTATTTTTGGATCTATAATTTAATAGTTTTGTATGTTAAAAGTGTACTTTGATACTTTTATTTGTGAAATTTTTTACGAATCGAGCATTCCAAGGAAAGAGATGAATTCGAGGTTGTTCGAGGCAAAAAATGAGTCAAACAAACCACAAATGGGCTAAATCAAGGAAGAAAATCAAAGGAGCAACTCGAGAGCTAGCGTCTCAATGCTAAAGGATAGTGTTGAGATGCCCAAATAGTGACATGAGGGCAGGCGCTTTAGCATTGAGACCTGAAGAAGTAGCGTCTCAACGCTACGATGAAATTTTGATGTAGCGTCGAGATGCTATACTATAGCGTCTCAATGCTACCTCGATAATTTTCCCCTTTTTCAAAATATGATGGCATTTTGGAAAATATCAAGCGCAATGTCTCAACGTTGCAGCGATGTCTATAAAAATAACCTTATGTCTAGGTTTTGGAGAGGCCGTTTTAGGAGAGAAATTTTGAGAGACGGAAGGAGAGTTCAATTTGGAGGCTACTAAGCAAGGAAAAGTGATTCCAAGTGATCAACGGTGAAAATCAAGACCCCAAGGAGCGGTTGACGAAAGAGACAATGTTGAATCAATCCGAGAAATTTCTTCTTCCTTTTCTTTACACTTTTTCTATTATTAAAAACTGCCTAGAGACATTTAGAGCCAATGTGTGGCTAAAAGCTTTGTAATCTTAGGGTGTTGGATATTTTAGTTTAAATTTGATGAGTTGATTAATTTTATGGTTGATTTATATTTGCTAAATCCTCCTAGTATTTGATGAATTTATTGTTATTCTAGCATAAGAATGCAGAATAAATTCTCTTTATAATTGATATAGCTTGAAAAAGTATGTCAATAGCTAGATCTTGAATGCTAGGCATTTCAACTTATGCATGCAAGTGATAGTCTTAAATTGAGGCATGTTTAGAATAAATCTAATAGCCATGTTTTCTTACCTTATGCATGGAAGTGATTACTTGATTAAATGTGAGATTAGGTGTTCTTGAGAAAGAAAGCCTTAGTTTGCTCGAATTTCTAAGGCTAGGATTTTAGTATTATAAAAAGACCTAAAATTGTTTAATAAGTTAAATTTGCTAAAAAGAACCCAACACCCTAGGATTCTTTATTCTAAAATTGTTCCACTCTAAGCGTGCATAATTTAGTTATTTTCACCTTAATTTTTTTTATCACTAAATTTCACCTAACCTCTAGATAAAATTAGAATAATTAATTGAAAACTAAGAAAGTTAACAACCCGATTCTCAGAGAACGATACTCGACCTTAGGGTTGTTTTATATTACAACTTGACTCATACATTTGCGGTATCGCAGTGATTTTGTAAACAAGTTTTTGGCGCCGATGCCGGGGAATCAGCGAATTAATTTTCTTATTTTCAAAAGATTTGAGTACAATCTTAATCTAGGGTGTATTTTATTTTAGTTTATTTTTTCTTTTATTCTTATTCACCATAATTTTTATCAATAATTATTTTGGTGCATGGGCAGAAATCATGAGGCTAACTTAGTTCCCTTTGATCTCGAAATAGAAAGAACTTTGAGAAGAAATTTTAGGAAAAACAGAAGTAAGCCAATGGTCATGGACGAGTAACAGGCAGAACCAAATGCAATTCGTGACTATTTTCAGCCCATTATTCCCATAGCTCAACCAGGAATCACACAAACACCAATTGCAGCACACAACTTTGAGCTTAAACAGGGATTGATTCATATGGCCACTGAGGAGCTACATAGGCACATCTGATATTTCTGTGAGATCTGTAGCACGATAAAAATTAATGGTGTATCTCTTGATGCTATTCGTTTAAGATTGTTTCCATTCTCTTTGCAGAACTTAGGTAAAATTTGGTTGGAAACACTTCCAGCTGATAGCATCACCACCTGGGATGAATTAGCCCAAACATTCTTGACTAAATTCTTCCCACCCTAAAAAATTCAGAAGCTTAGAGTAGAAATCAATACTTTCAGGCATCACGACTCATAACAACTGTTTGAGGCATGAGAGCGCTATTAGGACCTATTATATAAATGCCCTCAACATGGTTTTCCTGATTGGTTTCAAATTTAATTTTTCTATGATGGGCTAACTAATGCTACTAAATCTATCTTGGATGCAGCTGAGGTGGCCTGCACAATAATTGAGGATATGGCTGCCACAAGTTACCATTAGCCTGCTGATAGAACTGTTACTAGAATTTCGAGATTCCATGAAATCGATGAGGTAAGTGCTCTAAAAGCACAAATAGCTTCATTAACTAATGCTCTCAATAATTTGTCTATCCCAGAAAAATCACAGTCCATTGCAGCTATGACAACATGTCAAACACATTCAGCTTGGAAAAATCCAGAGATGGAACAAGTTAATTATGTGAATAGGAATTAAGGCTACAGAGGAGGTCCAATGCACAACTAATACTTCAACCAGCAATCCCAGCTACCAACACATAATCATCTAGGTCTGAGGAATCATGAGAATTTTTCTTATGATAATACAAAGAATATTTTGCAGGGTCCCCCAGGATTTGCATCATCTTTTTCATATAACCAACAACCAGAGAAACCCTCAATTGAAGAGCTGATGACCTCGTTCATAACTGAATCCAGGAATAGGACAGCTAGTTTGGAAAGTTCAATGGATAATCAAGGAAATGCTATAAAAAATATAGAGATCTAGTTAGGACAGATGGCTATAACACTCAACTCCTGGCAAAAAGGAAAGTTCCCAAGTAACACAGAGATTAATTCCAAGGAACAATGCAAGGTAGTCACCTTGTGAAGTGGTAAGCAGTTGGGAGAAGCTAAGTCTAGAGAGCCTAAGAAAAAAGAGCAAATGATGAGTTAGTAGAAAAATTTGAGAGTGAATCTACTGAAAACAACAGAGTTGAGAAAAAATTGAAATGTACACCATCATCATCAAATTCAGGGAGTTTTCTGATCCGATTGAAATAATTCCTAATAAAATCCTTTATCCTCAAAGATTTCAAAAGAAAAACCTTGACAAGCAATTTGCTAAATTTTTAAAAATGTTTAAAAAACTTCACATTAATATTCCTTTTGCAGACGCTTTGGAGCAAATGCCCAACTACGTGAAGTTTATGAAGGACATTTTGTCAAGGAAAAATAAGTTCGGGTAGTATGGCACATTAAACCTCACAAAAGAGTGCAGTGCAATTTTACAGAAAAAGTTACCAAAAAAACTAAAGGATCCAGGGAGTTTTACTGTTCCTCGTAGTATAGGTGGCTTTATTGTTAATCGTGTGATTTAGGTGTTTCCAATAACTTGTTGTCTTTATCTGTATACAGGAAATTAGATATAGGAGAAGTGCAGCCCACCACCATTACACTTCAACTAGCAGATCGATCACTGTCATATCCTAAAAGTATAGTTAAAGATGTTTTGGTGAAAGTCGAAGACTTTATGTTCCCAACAGATTTTGTTGTCATGGATATGGAGGACTCTGAAGTCCCAATTATCTTAGGAAGGTCATTCCTTGCTACAGGTAGAGCTTTAATCGACATTCAGTAAGGGAAGTTGACCTAAGGTCAATGATGAGGAGGTCAATTTTAATATTTACAAGTCGATGAAATATCCTGACGAGATAAATACTTGTAATTTGATAGACTTAGTAAATGATGAGAATGCTGAATACAGAGGATGAGATCATACTGATGGAGTTGATGAAATTGCGTGCTTGAATTCCTTGATGAAAATACTAAACTATATGATGTGGAAAATGAATTTGAATTAATTAATTTAGAACATGAACTTATGTGTAATATTGAGCATGATCATGCATCATCACCTTCAATAACTAATTCTAAAAAGAAAAGTAATGAAAAACCTGTATATGATTTAAAACCATTACTTGAACATTAGAGATATCCTTAATTAGAAGAGTCATCTACATGTCCTGTCATTATTTCTGCTGAATTGAGTCAGGGGGAAGAGAATAGGTTGTTAGAAGTATTACGTAAGCATAAGTTAACCTTAGGTTGGTCAATAGGAGACGTTAAAGGTATCAACCCATCTATTGTCATGCATAAAATTCTTATGGAAGATACCTTTAGTTCATCTATAGAACATCAAAGGAGACTAAATCCTACAATGAAGGAAGTTGTTAGGGTAGAGGTTTTAAAATTATTAAATGTAGGTATAACATATGCTATTTCGGATAGTTCATGGGTGAGTCCGGTACAGGTTGTACCAAAGAAAGGTGGGACAACTATAATAATAAATGAAAAGAATAAGAGTATACCCACTAGGACAGTCACGAGGTGAAAAGTGTGCATAGATTATAGAAAATTAAACAAAGCCATCCATAAGAATCATTTCCCCCTCCCATTCATTGATCATATGTTAGATAGGTTAGCAGGGTATCCATACTATTATTTTCTTGACGGGTACTCAGGGTATAGCCAGATAGCCATCGCTCCTAAAGATCAGGAGAAGACTATGTTTACATGCCCCTATGGGACATTCACCTACATGAGGATGGCTTTTGGGTTATGTAATGCTCCTGCTACCTTTCAACGATGCATGATGGCTATCTTTCATAATGGAGGTTTTCATGGATGATTATTCTGTATTGGGGTCTTCTTTTGATGTGTGTTTATCTAATTTGACTCGAGTTTTACAAAGGTGCTAAGACACCAACCTTGTCCTTAATTGAGAAAAATGCCATTTCATGGTCAATGAAGGAATTGTCCTTGGGAACAAAATCTCTGACAAGGGATTGAAGGTGGATAAGGCTAAAATTTTTGCAATTGAACAATTACTCCCTCCCGTAAATGTGAAAGGAGTTTACAGTTTTTTAGGTCACGCAGGGTTTTATAGGCGATTCATTAAGGACTATTCTAAAATTTCTAAACCACTATGTAATTTGCTTATTAAGGACTCCACTTTCATTTTTGATGATGCATGCTTATCTGCTTTTTGTGAATTAAAAGATAATTAATTACTACTCCCATCATTGTTGCTCATGATTGGTCTGAACCGTTTGAGATGATGTGTGATGCTAGTGACTATGCCCTAGGAGCTGTATTAGGACAAAGAAAAGATAAATTGTTTAGGGCAATATATTATGCAAGTAGAACACTTGATAATGCACAACAAAATTATACTACCACTAAAAAGGAAATGTTTGCTGTTGTGTTTGGTTTTGATAAATTTCAATCTTACTTGCTTGGGTCTAAAGTCACAGTCCACACAGATCATGCTGCACTTAAGTTTTTGTTCTCTAAAAAGGATGCTAAACCCCGTTTAATGAGGTAGATTCTTTTGTTACAGAAGTTTGACTTTGAAATTAAAGATAGGAAGGGATTTGAAAATGTAGCAGTAGACCACCTGTCTCGAATTGAGAATGAGAATGTTCAATTGAAATTATTCCCAATCTTCGAGAACTTTTCTGATGAAAAATTATATCAGGTAGGACATAAATGACCTTGGTTTACTGACATTGTGAACTTTCTTGTAGGAGTCATACCACCAGAGATGAACTCTCAACAGAAAAAGAGATTTCTATATGAGACTAAATCCTACCTTTGGGACGACCCACTTCTTTTCAAAGTTTGCTCTGACCACATTATTAGGAGATGCATTACAATGAATGAGATAGCCAAGATCATTAAGGAATGTCACTCAGATACTGATATAGATAATTTGTATGTTTTAGCAAAAATGACAAGCACTATTATGAATCTTCTTAGTGCCGATAAGTTAATTGGTGACAATTATACGACTTGGAAAAACACGTAAATACTGTACTCAATATTGATGACCTTAGGTTTGTCTTACTAGAGGAATGTCCCAAGATCCCCGCTCCTACTGCGTCTCGAAATGTTTGGGTTGCGTATGAAAGGTGGATGAAGGTAAACAAGAAGGCCAGAGCGTACATTCTTGCCAGCTTATCTAAAGTTTTGGCAAAGAAACATGAATCCACAATCACTGCACATCAAATCATGGAATCATTGCGTGAAATGTTTGGACAACCGTCCTCACAAATCAAGCACGACACTCTGAAGTTCATTTTCAACACCCGTATGAACGAGCGGACCTTTGTACGAGAACATGTTCTTGGTATGATGGTCCACTTCAATGTGGTTGAAATGAATGAGTCCATCATTGGTGAGGCCAGTCAAGTTAGCTTTATTCTGGAATCTCTATCTGAGAGTTTTTACAATTTCGTAGTAACGCTGTTATGAACAAGCTAAGCTACAACCTGACCACTCTACTCAACGAGCTGTAGACTTTCTAGTCCCTGATGAAAGTCAAGGGGCAAAAAGGAGAGACAAATGTTGCCACTTCTATAAAAAGGTTCCACGACGGTTCGACCTCTGGAACCAAGTCTGTAGCTTCTTCCTCCAGCACCAAAAAATGGAAGAAGAAGAAGGGAGGTAAGAGGAATAAAGCTAACCCTGCTGCAGCCCAAAAAGGCAAGAAGGCCAAGGTTGCCAAAGGAAATTGTTTCCATTGCAACCAAGATGGGCACTGGAAACGAAATTTCCCCAAGTATTTGGCAGAGAAAAAGGAGGCCAAGAAAGGTAAATGTGATTTGCTAGTTTTGGAAACTTGTTTAGTGGATAATTGATTCAGGACCACTAATCATGTTTGTTGCTCCTTTCAGGGGATTAATTCCTGGCAGCAGCTCGGGCTGGCGAGATGATGACTATGTGAATAGAAACTGGGCAAGTCATCTTAGCAGTAGTAGTGGGAGCCCTGAAGTTACAATTACAGAAATCATTTATTTTATTAAATGATGTATCTGTTGTTGCTGGTTTAAAAAGGAACTTGATTTTTGTAAAATGTTTTTTAGAACAATCGTACTTTATTTCATTCGAATTAAATAAAGTGTTTATTTTTCGAAATGAAGTTAGCATTGGTTCTGCAAAATTAGAAAGTAACTTATATGTGCTAAGGCCGTTAGCAACTAAAGCCATC
>JAOANK020580060.1:0-12094 GCA_026257165.2 Telfairia occidentalis
GTAATCACATGGGTATAATGATATAGTGGTTTGAAAACCACATTTGCATAAAATTCATAAATTCATAAATATTCAAAAATCATTCTAAATCACATTTCTAAATATTTCATAAACTTCATATTTTTCTTAAAAATGATAAAATTATTCTAAATTCTCAGCAACGATTTCTAAAATTATTGCAATCTCACTAAAATCATACATATATATATATATATATATTCTTGAAAATTTTTAATACTAATAAGTAAAAATATTTTCTAAAATAAACCACTCGCAGAACTACCGAAGTGAGAAATTAGGATCGTAGGTAGTTCTGATTTCAACTTGACTTGAAATATAATCCAATAACAATTTGATAAATACTTAATGTCAACCTACAAATGCAACACTTGAATGATGAAAATCTCATCAATTAAACTCATTCTCTTTCTTCATTTAATGCATATGAACCAAGATTCCCAAATTCTCCTTTACTTTCTTTTTCCATAATAATTTTCTCTCTCTTATTCATGTGAGTCGTCCCACAAATCACTTATATATATATATATATATATGTTCTTTTCTTTCTTCTCCTCCTTCTCTTTCCCCCGCGTGATACCAAACATTTCCAATTTAATTTTTTTTACATTTAAATTTCTTTCTCCTTCTCTCTCCTCAAATCTCAACTTTAACTTCTTCGGTTTGCTAACCTTTTTTGTTTTTTCTTTCTTACTTTCTTTCTTTCTTTCTTTCTTTCTTTCTTTCTTTTTTTCTTTCTTTCACTTCATCTTCAACCTTGCAAACACCCACCTTGGGTAACCTTCCTTTTTCTTTCTTTCTTTTTTTTTCCATTGACAAGCTCTTACCAACATTTTTTTCTTCAACAAATAAAATTAAACTCACTAAAAATACTCATGAAAGAATCTCATTTTCATGATTTATAAGGGAAAAACTCACCAAATACTTAAAAGCATAATCTCAAACCCGTAAGAAGTTTTCATCAATGGTTTCAACAAGAAAACTCATCAAAAGTACTTACCAAAACTCAAAATGATGCTTCTTTCCTTCCCTTTCTTCTTCCTCTTCCCTCCTTCAAACTTATCTTCTTCTTTTTCTAAAAGAAAATTTTGAACTTATCTCATCCTTGTTCTAAATAAAATAGAACTTCTTATTATCACTTCCTTTTTTTTATATTAATAAATTAAATACCCACATGTGGCCAAATTAAAACCTCACATGTCAAGCATTTCTTTTCCTTTTTCTTTTTCTTTTTAAACTAAACTCAAAACGACCATAATGCCCTTATAATATACTTGGTTATTTCCATTAAAAAGAATATCTGAATTTTTTGATTGCTTTGTTAAATTCTATAAGTTTGTGGAGACTCAATTTGAAAGGAGAATTAAAGTGTTTCAAACAGACGGTGGAAGAGAATTTATGTCCCTAAAACTAAAGGATTTCATAGAAGAAAAAGGGGATTGATCATCAAATGGGTTGCCCTCATACACCACAATAAAATCAAGTGGTTGAAAGAAAGCCCGGACACATAACAGAAATAGGTTTGGCCTTACTTTTCCAATCTAAAGTACCTCTCAAATATTGCGTTGATAGTTTTTTGACAACAACTTATTTGATAAAAAGAATGTCCTCTATTACCTTGAACGTGAAAACTCCTTATGAAATGTAGTATAAAAAGGAACCAAACTACTCAAACTTAAAAGTCTTTGGTTGTAGATGTTATGCCTACTTAAGGAGTATTTCAACAGTTAAATTTGAAAAGAAAACGTACTCATGTGTTTTCATAGGCTATAGCATGAGTCATAAAGGATATAGATGTCTAGATCCAAATACTAACAAAGTGTATACATCTCTCAAGACATGTCATATTTGATGAAGAATTACTTTCTTATGATCATGAGTCAAAAGACCAATGTAAATCCACCTATCATACTACATTACATATACCTAGCTTTTTAGATGGGATGGATTGACATCCTCCAACAAGTGAAATTGAAACTGAAGCAAACAAAGCATCAAATAGGACTGAACCTAACAGCAGGAGAAACTTTGATGATTTGGATGGAAACTCTACTCAACCTATGTCAAATATGCCCAACTGGGAAGCGATAAATGATCAAAATATCATCCCACTGTCATAGGGCAGTAGTGAAACTTCTGAAATGCAAGCACAAAATGATCAACACACAGCAGATAAGTCCAACTTGACAGGAAGAAATGAGTAGAATCCTATTTCACAGTCAAACTGCAGCAGCAAAATCTCTGATATGCAGGCACAGAATCATCAACCTGACTTGGAACTCGAGCAATCAAAACCTGAACAACCAGAAAACAAGGAAGAAAATCTATTTGAGCTCTCAAACAACTCTCAGAATGATTTACTTTCTATATTACAAAGTCCATATGAAATGTTACCTGATATTACAAGTCAATTATATATTGAATTGCCCATTTCTACTACAAGTCCTCAAAACAAAAATGAAAAAGTACAACCTCAACAACCTACAGTTAGAGAAACAACAAGTGGGAGTTAAACAACCATCCCATGGTCACTAGAGGAAAAGCAAAGGACAAACAACAGACCACCTTCCTTAGCATATATAACATAAACCAAAGAGCCAAAGAACTATAAGGAAGCAATTCAAAATCCAATTTGGAAAAGGGTTATGGAAGAAGAACTCACAGCTCTTCATGACATTAAAACTTGGGACTTAGTACGTAAACCACCAAACACCAATATTGTGGGGAGTAAATGAATTTTTAACGTAAAGCTCAAAGAAGATGGATCAACAGAAAAAGATATAAGGCAAGACTCATAGCTCAAGGATAGTCACAAGTGGAAAGCTTAGACTACAATGAAACTTTCAGTCCTATGGTTAAAAGAACAACAATAAGGTTTGTTCTAGCACTTGCAGCCTCCTATATAATTGGAATTTAAGATAGTTAGATGTCAAGAATGCATGTCTTCATGGTCACCTCAAGGAAATGGTATACATGACACAACCTTCAGGTTTTTCTAACTATAATCTCCCTGATTATGTGTGTAATTAAATAAAGCACTTATGGATTAAAGCAAGCACCTACGGCTTGGTTTGATTGTCTCTCGCAATTCCTACTTCATATAGGTTTCAACTGTAGTCCTTCTTACTCATCTTTCTTTATTTACAAAACCAACAAAGTACTTATATCTTAATACTAGTATATGTAGATGACATCATAATCACAGGAAATGAACCAACTCTTGTGCAATCCCTCATTCAAAGACTTGGTTAAGGAAATACAATAAAGGATCTTGGTCAACTTCACTACTTCCTTGGTATTGAAGTACAAAACTCTTCTGAAGGCTATCATATCATACAAAGCAAGTATATACCAAGGAGATACTCCAGAAGGTATAAATGATGGGGGCATCACTTATTGCAACCCCTATGTCTCTAATCCCCAGCTACACTTCAAAGGATAAGGAGTCAGTAAACGTCACTCAATATAGAAGCCTAGTGGGATCTCTCCAATAACTCACTCTTCCCATACTAGATATTGTGTATGTTGTAAACAAAGCATGCCAAAACATGCAACAACCTCAAGTTAAACATCTCAGGGAAGTAAAAAGAATCCTCAGATATCTCAAAAAGACCTTACGTCGTGCCATTACTTTTTTAAAAATAGTTCACTAAACTTATATAGTTTTTGTGATGCAGATTGGAGAGAATGTCCAACAACAAAAAGGAGCACCACAGGTTACTGCATCTTTTTGGGCTCAAACTTGCTATCTCGGTCTTCTAAGAAGCAACCAACAATATCTCTCTCAAGCTCAAAGTAGAATATAGAGTTATGGAAAATGTTGCGACAGAACTCACTTGGCTTACCTTCCTTTTTTGAGATATGGGAATACCTATACACAAACCTTTAGAACTTCTGTGTGACAATATGAGTGCAATCCAATTATCCAATAGTCCAATTTTTCATGCATGTACAAATTAAAACATATAAAACTTGACCATCATTTTGTACAAGAGAAAGTAACACTTGGATCATTAACAACTCGATATGTACCCTCACACCAACAATTAGCAGATATTTTCACTAAAACCTTAGCAAATGAACCCTTTTGAGATTTAAGTAACAAACTTTGGAGTACGCAAAATCCCTACCTCTAGTTTGAGAAATGATGTTAATAAGCAAGACCAAACTACCATTAGCAAGCAAAATTCTTACCAGCAGAAAATCAGACAACTAATGATAGAGGAAATTTTCTTCAGCTCCTTCTATAACAAGCTCCAATTTGATAGAGACAACACAGCTGGAGAAGAAATCAAGCAACTTTTCTTATTTGTGCCTTAGCGTTGGAATGGATTGGTCTTTCCTTGTGTATTTATCAACTCTTTCCTTTTCTGTTTTTTCCTCGGGGCAAGTTAAAAGCAGATGTTTCTCTTGTAATTCTCAATTTGAAAATAATACAAAGTATTCCGCCCACTGAGTTTATGTGCTGCAGATTTTCATCATACAATAAAAACATCTTTTGGCTAGTGGCATCTCGACATGGCTTCTCTTTCAATCTCAGCGAGGTGACTCTAATTCGATGTTATACGATGAAGCTAAGGTTACATCGTTCATTTGTCTCTTTAACTCAGATTTAAATTGATCTGCTTGTTTTGGGTTTGGATTGAAGTGATCTATTGTTATTTTGTGCTCTTGTGTTATTCTTTGTATTGCTTGTGTTCTTTGATCTCTTTTAATAATATTGACTGCTAAGGTTTCATATCTCTTACAAGTTGAGTAGGTCGTTACTGATTGAAATCTATATATCTACTGTGTATACCTTTTGTTCCTCACTATGTCTACTGTCTTATAACACAAAATAAAGTCTATAAAATATTAGAAATAACATAGATTTTATTCTACTATCCATTTATTATTTATTGATATTCAAAGACAGTAGACATAGTGATCGAGATTCAGATTGGAGTTGATGAGTGTTTGTGATTCGGTCATCAATCTAGGAGAGGCACAAAAGATATGAGCTTCAGAAAGTTCTCCCAACGCTTTTCCCAAACGATGGCCTCATATTTCTTAGTCAGAAATGGGACAACCAAACCCTCATGTATTGCTTATATTATCATACGATATTCCACTCCAGCCACTTCCATAGTCCAGCCACGCACCACGCACTTGTATTTCAGCTTAGCTTTTGATTCCTTGTTAAACTCTTCCACCGCAAACTTTGCAATATATTGCACGAGGATCCTCAACATCTGGAATTGGTTTCCATGGATCAGGGTTGGGGATTTGGTTGTTCTTTGCATCTTTTGCCGAATGGACCAGGGAATCTTGTTGGCCAGCTCCAGAGACCACCAAAGAACTCATTGTTATGTTTGGGATTATATATGAGGATGAAATTTTTGTTATGGCTTTGCTTATGGAGTGGTAGTTCAGTATTTATAGGAGGGGATGAAGGTGGATATGTCTTTGGAAAATTATTATAAGAGTAATATATATCCATGTGCAGTGGATTCAAAATATAGTTTGTGCAAGGATTGTTAGGTAATGGATTTTGATGGCCACTTCAATGAAATATGATTCCTGCACCATTTCTTTTCATTTTAGATGTGCCGATTGGTCCATATATAAAAATCTTTGTAGGGTCTATTTATATTGAAACCATTTTCTAAATCTATTTATGAATGTATTGTGTAATTCATAGGGCCTGACCACGTATGAGTTTAAGCTCTCGCCAAACTTTGGAATGATCAGAGCTGCCGCCTCAATACTGAAGAGGCGAAGAGGTGAGCAGCCAAGCCATGCCAAGCATGGTACACAAGCCAACCTCAAAATTCACATGTTGATCATACTTAAAAGGATGTTATGCACCATCATCAGAAATTACAAATAGTCTAACCTCGTTTTGTAAAATTAGGATAATCAACGAGATTGGTGGCAGTGTGTCAAATCGAGGATAGTTCAACTAGTAAAGGTCTATCATCTCAACCAAAAGGTTGCGAGTTCAAATCCCCTCATTTTCACCTGTTGTTGAACTAAAAAAAAATCGAGATTGGTGGCAAAATATATGACAATAATACTGAAATTGGCACATCGATCCAAGAATTAGAAACTCTAGGGGTGACTTTCTCTATAATATATATTTTTTTAACTTATTGAACAATTTAAAGGCTTTTTTTCCTAATAACTGAATAATTTAAGGTTATTCATTGAGAATTACTTTTCTAATATTCAATACGCTATATGAGCTTAATGGTTAGTAAAAATATACTTAATATTTCTCATATATAAATTTTATATGGCTTTCAAGTTACAACAATGCCAAAATTCACCTTTTGTGAGAATGAGATTCTCACAATAAAAGGAACAGTTTTTTTTTTTATTAAAAAAAATATTATTAGATAAAAAAGGGCACTCTTTAGTATTAAATTATGTAAAATACGTCCAATATATCATATTGAAGATATTGAGCATTTATTCTTCAATCTCAACAAATACGATTTATTTTAATTAATGTAGAATAAGATACAGGTAAAATACGTTTAGATACTAAATTGGTGATCGAACATTATTAGTTCTTCAACCTCAATCGATAAGATTCATTTTGAAAGAACAAGTACTCCATCCTAAGTGAGAATTATTGAACATTAATTCTTCAATCTCAGTGGATAAGATTTGCTCTAACATTAATTTCTTAGTTCAATTCTTCATCCCTGCAATTCATAATATTCATCTATTTGTTTGGGACTGGGATTTAGTTAAGATATAAAATAGTAATTCTAGTAAAAGGTAAATAAGAGAACGGTTTTAACAATTATTGCCAAATTTTGGAATAATACTTATGGAATTAACTAATATAATGTTTAAAATAGGACTATATGTACGTTATTCAAAATAGGTACATTGCAATGACGAATAAAAAATTAGATCTTTTGACATCAATGATGTATAATTTAAATTTCTAATGAAATAGGTACACATTAAGATGAAAAAGATTATCAATTGGTAATTATAATAAAATTTACATTTTGAAACTGACTTAAAACTTTATTTTCTAAGAAAGAAAAACTTAGGCCTCGTTTTCTAACAATTTTTGTTTTTTTATTTTTGGTTTTTTGTTTTGAAGAAACAAAAACAGTATGTGTTTGATAATGTTTTCAAGTTTTAGAAACTGAAAACCGAATATGTTTGATACTTATTTTTGGTTTTCTGTTTTTATAAAAGTTAGAGAAATATAGGGATGTGTTAGAGACAAAAAAAAAAATACAAATTGAGAGGGATAAAAGAAAAATATTTCGAGAGAAAAAGTTAGAGAGAGAATTTTAGTTATAATACTTTTAAAAAATAGTTAGAGAAAGAGAGAAATTTTAAACAATGAGAAAAATTTTAGATGAAAATATTAAAGAAAAAAATAGAAATTTTAGAGGGATGCTAAAGTTGAGGGCAAAAGATCTATATGATAGAAAAAGGAATATAAATTAGAAAGATTAAAAAATTGCAATCGGAAACATTTAGAGAGAAAAATTTTATACATTACAAAGTTAGTGACCTATATTTATTAATTAGATAGGAAAATAAATGTGAGAGAAAAAGAATCTTAGAGATAAATATGACAAGGAAAATGATAAATTTAGACCTAAAAAATTTTGAAAAAAAATATTAAATTTGTAGTGAGTGACAAGTTAAAGATACATCAGAAGAGAAAGAAAAATGAAAATTATACTAATATAAAAGTTTTCAAAAGAGAAAGATAAGATCAGTCATATAATTTTAGAAAAATAAAGAGAATTTTTTTAAAGAGATAAAAATTTGAGAGGGAAAGAAAAAATTTATTAGAGACATGTGTAAAAAAAATAAGTTTAGGGCAAGTACGTTTTTGAAAAACTAAAAATTGTTTTAAAAACTAGTTTGTTTTTTTAAAAAAAACTTCTTTTAAGGTCACGGTAATAACCATGTCTGTTTTTTAATTTTTGTTTTTCTAATTTTTGTTTTCTGTTTTCTATTTTTGGTTATCTATTTTTAAAAAACAAAAATGATATATGTTTGATAATTTTTTTTTATTTTCTGCTTCTTAAATTTTAGAGACATAAAGATAATTTTTCTAAAGAGTAAAGTTAGAGAGAGTAAATTTATAGAGAGAAAAGAAAATATTTAGAAAGAAAAATTTAGAGGCTAAATTTTATTTAAAGCTCTTTAAAAAATAGTTAGAGAAAAAGAAAAAAAATTAAAGGGAGAGAAAATTTTAGATGAAAAAAGTTAAAGATGAAGAGAAATTTTAGAGCGACAAATAAAGTTGAGAGTGATATAAAAAGAAAGGTAAATAAAATTTGTAGTGAAAGAATTTAAAGAGAAACATAGATATATTTGTTAGATCGAAAAATAAATGCAAGAGAAAAGAGTGATAAAGTAATTTTAAAAATAGATACATTAAAGAGAAGAGTAAGTTTAGGAGAAAAAAAATTCAAAAAAAAATATTAAATTTACAGAGAAAAATTTTAGAGCTATATTAAGAGAGTTTTAGGGAGAGAAAAGGAGAAATAAAATTTGGATAAAATTTTAGAAGAAGAAGTATTTGTTTCAGAGAAATTTAGACCAGAAAAATTTTAAAGAGAAATTTATTAGAGAGATATGTAAAAAAAATGAGTTTCGAAAAAAAGAAAACTGTTTTTAAAAACTACCCTTTTTTTTAACTTATTTATAGTTTTAAAAAGAAAAAAAGAAAACAGAAAATTAAGGTCCCATATAGTAACCATTTTTAATTTTTGTATTTGATTTTTTTATTTTTTATTTCTATATTTGGTTTTTTGTTTTTAAAAATAAAAATATTCATATATGTTTTTTGTTTTTTGTTTCTTAAACTTTAAAGACATACCGATCATTTTTCTAAGAGAAAAGTTAAAGAGAGTAAATTTAGAGAGAAAAAAGAAAAAGACTTAGAAAGAACATATTTAGAAGAAAAATTTTAATTAGAGCTCTTTAAAAAATAGTTAGAGAAAAAGAAAAAAAAATGAAAGAAAAAATTTTAGACGAATAAAGTTAAAGAAGAAGAAAAATTTTAATTAACGGGACAAATAAAGTTAAGCAAGATAAAAAAAAAAAAGAAAAAGACAATTTTTAATGAGAGAAAATTTAGCCATAAACATTTTTAGACAGAAATTTTTTTTAGATTTATTTGTTAGATAGAAAAGTAAATGTGAGAGGAAAAAACTAATAGAAAATTTTAAAGATAGATACATTAGAGAGGAGAATAAGTTTAGGGAACATAAAATTTTCGAAAAAAATATTAAATTTAAAGAGAGAAAAATTAAAGTTACTTAAAAGAAAGGTTTAGAGAGAGAAGGAGAAATAACATTTGTACAAAATTTTAGAAAGAAAAAGAGTCATTTCTTTTAGAGAGAGAATGACTATTTTTTAAAGAGAAATTTAGACAGGAAAAATTTTAGAGATTAGAGAGATATGTCAAAACAGAAAAAAATAGTTTTAAAATAAAAAAAATGAGTTTTGAAAAATAGAAAAATGTTTTTAAAAACTACTTTTTTTTTTGTTTTGTTTTTAAACTTCTTTATATTTTCACAAAAAAAAAACAGAAAACTAAAGCTCGTTTAATAATCATTTCTATTTTTTATTTTTTACTTTTTATTTTTGGTTTTCTATTTTTAAAAAATAAAAATCATATATGTTTGGTAACTTTTTCTTTTTCTATTTCTTAAATTTACAGATATAAAGATAATTTTTCTAGGGAGAAGAGTTAGAGAGAGAAAAGAAAAAGACTTAAAAAGAAAAAATTTGCTGGCAAAATTCGAGGGAGAGAATTTTTTACAAAAAAAGTTAAAAAGTGAAAGAAATTTTAGAGGAACAAATAAGTTTGAGAATGATATAAAAAGAAAACTAAAGAAATCTTGTAGTGAGAGAAAATTTAGAGAGAAACATTTTTAGACAAAAAAAAATATATTAGAGAGATATATTTGTTAGTTAAAAAAATAAATGGGAGAGAAAAAAAAGTGATGGAGTAATTTTAAAGGTAGATACATTAGAGAGAATAATAAGTTCAGGGAAATTTTTTTTGAAAAACATATTAAATTTATAAAGATAGAAAAATTAAAGCTACATTAAGAGAAAGTTTTAGAGAGAGAGAAAAAATGTTAAAATTTTAGAGAGAGAGTAATTTTTTTTAGAGAGAAATTTAGTAGGGAAAAATTTTAGAGAGAGATATGTCAAAAAGAAAAAAAGAGAGGTTTAAATTAAAAAAATGAGTATTTGAAAAACAAAAAAAAAACTATTTTTTATTTTGTTTTTTAAACTTCTTTATAATTTAAAAAAAATAGAAAATTAAGGTCTCGTTTGATAATCATTTATGTTTTTTGTTTTTTATCTTTGGTTTTCTATTTTTAAAATATAAAAATCATATATGTTTGATAATTGTTTTTTGTTTTCTATTTCTTAAATTTTGGAAATATAAAGATAATTTTTTAGAGAGAAAAGTTAGAGAGAGTAAATTTAGAGAGAGAAAAGAAAAAGACTTAAAAGAAAAAAATTTAGAAGCAAAATTTTAGTTAGAGCCCTTTAAAATATATTTAGAGAAAGAGAAAAAAAATTAAATGGAGAGAAAATTTTAGACGAAAAAAGTTAATAAGGAAGAGAAATTTTAGACGGACAAATAAAATTGAGAGTGATATAAAATAAAAGAAAAAGAATATTTTTGTAGAGAAAATTTAGAGAGAAACATTTTCAAACAAAAAAAATAGAGATATATATTTATTAGATAGAAAAATAAACGTAAGAAAAAAAGTGATGAGTAATTTTAAAGATAGATACATTAGGGAGAAGAATAAGTTTAGAGAGAGAAAAATTTTGAAAAAAAATAATAAATTTATAGAGAGAAAAAAATTAGAGTTACTTTAAGAGAGAGCTTTAGAGAGATTGAAAGAGAAATAAAATTTGGATTAAATTTTAGAGAGAGAAAGAATCTTTTTTTAGAGAGAGAACGAGTATTTTTTTAGAGGGAAATTTAGACAATAAAAGTTTGGGCTAATAGTAAATATAGCAATTCCGCATAAAATACTAGCATTTATAGCAAAAAAAATAAAAAAAATTTGCAAATATAACAAAAAATTACCAAAGTTTTTTTTTTTTTAAAGTCTATCAACGATAAAGTGGTATTACTAATAGACTTAAATAACAGCATAAATTTAAGTCTATCAGTGATAGACTTCTATCAATGATAGACTATATATTCTGTTGTAATTTAAGTTTATCAGAAATACAAGTCTATTGTTGATTGACTGAATTTTATCAGTTAAGGTTTGAAATTTTTATGGTTTGTGTAGTGTTTCTTCACTTTCAAATTTCATAAATTCTTATTATAATTTGGCATGTTGTTAATATGTTTTGATTTGTCAGTCTATAACTTTTTGATTTAGAAGTTATGTTTCTTCATTTTAATTTTTTTTTTATTTTTTTTTTGAAGTTCTTAATTGTTACCGTATAAGTTGTGATTTGTAAGTTTTTTTTTTTTTTTTTTGGGTAAGTTATGACTTATTAGTTTAAAGTTCATTTCTGTATTTTTCATTTATAGTCTATAGATTGATATTGCTGATAAACTTAAATAAAACATAAATTTAGTCTATCAAATTTACTCTATCAAATTTACTCTATCGGCGATAGACTTTTATATCAATGATAAACTATATATTATATTGACTACATTGTCATGTATTTTTAAATTTTTTTTAGTTTGAATGGAGAATCAAACAAAAAATGGATTTGAAGTTAGAAAACAGGAAGAAAAAATCAAGTGGTGAAGGTAAGAAATATGTTTTTGCTATTTACGGAAGTATTTTTTTTTTTAGGTTATGATTTAAATCTATCTTTAATAGATCGTCTATCACTATATAATAAAAGTCTATCACTGATAGACTTAAGTCTATCAGATCTATTTATGATATCAACTTATCAATATCATTGTCCTCGTATTGGTCACAATTATAAAACATGTAAATTTCCACATGTTGTAAAATAATCTAATATCACCAAAGGCTCCTCCGTGAGCAGAGTCACTTACTTGATTTCTTTAAGGACCCTAAAGTAATCCTTGCTAGGC
>JAOANK020580158.1:0-12093 GCA_026257165.2 Telfairia occidentalis
CGGTCACGTCCAGTTCTCTGCTATCGTTGCAAGTTCCACTAAATCCTTCAAGGAGAAGTACAAAGAAGATTACAACCATGTTCAAGGGATTTCTCACAATTTTCTCTCAGGGAAAAAAGTCTCATGAATTGCTCGAACACTCTATCTCCTTATAGAATGGAGTACAAGAACCACACTCTCACAAACTCACAAAACCACTCACTCTACATCTATGTAGATCTTTCTCTGGATCTTTCTGAATCTCTCTATTTTTCTGTTTGTTCTATGTATATAAATCTCTAGAGTTATAGGTGTATTTATAGAGGCTCAAACCAAAACCTAATAGGAAAAGTAAAATGTTGCAAACCAAATCCTAAAAGGAAAAGGTAACCTTATAGATTTCTTTCTTTAGTTTTGACTCCACTTCTCTCAACAAGAGCATAGGTTCCCTTCTTAGTAGACTTACCAGCTCAACCGAAGCCTTAGGCTGAGCTAAGGTGCATGTGATCATGCTCAAGGCCTAGGCCAAGCCAAGCTAAAAACCTAGCGAAGTTGATTCGCACACTACTATGAAATCCTGAGAGAAAGAAGCTTGCTCGAACCAAGATTCACTGTGAAATAGACCTGAAACTAGGGTGAGCCCAATCAAGATATCATTCCATGAACTTTCGAGAGTTTAAGTTCACATATCCAACCTAACTTGAGAACTCAATGGCCAAAATCATCAACTGCAACTCAAGAGTGGGGGTCCAGTGTTGTGGATGAAATTATCAGGACAAGGAGATTCCAATACAACCCCCTATGGCCTGGCCCACCAAATCCTTGAGATATCCTTTTTTTCATTAATTAGGAATTCGAAATTCAAGACTTTTAGGATTTCCACAAGTCTGGGTAAATTCCTCAATAAATAAGAGAAGAGGTCTCACATGCATGGTACACACTAAAAACTCTACTTTTTGTGAGGTTTTTAGTATTTTGATTCTAACTTAAACATTGGAGTATATTGGACTTTGCTCCACATGGGTGTGCAGTTTTCTTCTATTTTGCAAGCATTGGTTAGATCACCATACTCAAAATAACTGTACTATTGATCTAATTTTTTATATCAACAGACATTATTAATGTTAAATCAGTTAAATTTATGGCCGATTTGGCTACCTTTTTTTAATTGGCTGGTCACATATCGTTTTTATATTAAAAAAAAAATAATTGTGACTCAAAACTATAATAATATATTTAAAATTTTAAAATGAATGGCGAAATTTGTCTGTAAAGCATGGAAAAACATAATAAAAAAAATTTAAAAAGAAGTTTTTCGAAGTAAAAATTATAGAAATTTTATTTATAATCATTTATAATGATTAATTCTTCATGAAATGTCACCAACAGATAGAATGAGAGGGGTAAGGTTTCAAGATTGTTTGCTTCTTATGAATACACCACCTAATAGGCCAATTATACTAAGAAAATAATATAAGTAAAAAAAACGATCCATTCTTATTCCTTACACAAGAAAATCAAGACTTCATCTAGTCTAAGAGAGGATCCCAACTTCAGTACGAAATCAACAATATAATCTATTCATAATAACATACAAATACACAAACAGAAAAGTGCCAAGTCTTTTTGATAAAAGGAATATTAATAGACAAGACAACACTTGTATCTATGTAGTCCTAGTTTCAATGGATATGATGGTGCTTTCATCCGTAAGCTCATCATCCCCATCCTCTACACAGAATGATGAAGAACTTCCAATGGATTGACTTTTTTCAATAATTTCTGAAAACTTTTGAGACTTCCTTAATCCTTCTAATTCTAAATATACTTGCTTCATCGTTGGTCTCTCTTTCCCCTTGGATCTTAAACATTTCGTGGCAAGTGTTGCGACATTGTTAACAACCTCCATCCTTTCTTCCT
This sequence comes from Telfairia occidentalis, assembly GCA_026257165.2. Classification (NCBI taxonomy): domain Eukaryota; kingdom Viridiplantae; phylum Streptophyta; class Magnoliopsida; order Cucurbitales; family Cucurbitaceae; genus Telfairia; species Telfairia occidentalis. The sequence goes on from JAOANK020580158.1 coordinate 1,900, forward strand.
TGGCTACTGTAGTATCTAGAACTTCGACAAGTTGATTAGCCTTTTCCAATGCCATGAAGTAGTCTAATAGATTCCTACCATCCGTTTTTGCAAATGTTACTGGCATCTTTCCTGTTAAAAGCTCTACCATCAAGACTCCAAAACTATATACATCACTCTTTTCAGTGTATTGACTTGATTTGAAGTACTCAGGATCTATATATCCAAAAGTTCCCAATACTTTTGTAGTCAAATGAAATTGATCACATGACACAAATCTGGATGTTCCAAAGTCAGAGACTTTTGCACTATAATTATCGTCCAAAAGTATGTTTAAGGACTTGATATCTCTGTGAAAAATAAGAATTGAAGCTGCAGAATGCAGGTAAGAAATAGCTCCCGCGACTTCAGAAGCAATTCTAAGACATGTTTTCCAAGAAAGAAAGTGTGATTCTTCCGGAACTTGCTTAGTAATATGGTGCGTAAGCGTTCCATTAGAAACAAACTCATAAACTAGCAATGGAAACTCTGTTTCTAAGCAACAACCTAGAAGTCTAACAATATTTCTGTGGTTAATTTGAGAGAGAATAATAACTTCGTTAATGAATTGCTCAGTCCAAGTTGTCTCAATTTGCTTTGACCTTTTGATTGTAACAGTTGTGTTGTCATGAAGCATCCCTTTATAAACTGTGCCATATCCTCCTTGACCAAGAAATCTACTTTCACTGTAGTTATCTGTTGCTTGTTCAAGTTCTTCCTGTGTAAATAACTTTAATAGTAACTTTAGGAAGATTTTGAAGATTTAGATAATTAAAACTCATGTATAATGGTGTCCTTGAATTACACTTAGAAAAGGTAGAAAATCTGAAATCCTATATACATTAAGTGCATGTTTGGTATAACTTTTTAAAAAAATGTTTTTAAGTAAAACATTTATTATATAAATATTTTTGGTAGAAAATTAATTAAATACTTAATTTTAAAAAACTTTAAATGTATTTTATATGTTTACACATTTTCAAACCATTTTTTATTATTAAAAATTCTAAAATGCATTTTTAATTACTTAAAAACACTCTTCGAAATTTTAACCTAACACTATTAATTTTGGACAAAACACTTTTTTCTATCAATAAATAGTTTAAAAGTCATACCAAACATACCCTAAGTAATTTAACATTACTGAAGTCAAAAAAAAAAAAAAGCAATTGTTTCCATTACTTTACATTTATTTCTCAAATATAAAAACATTATTGAATCTATTTTATTTCAACTTAGCTAATCAACAAAAAAAAAATTAAAATTAAAATTAAATTAAAAATTTGGTTTCAGGGGCTAAAGTGCATCTTTTAAAAAGTTGGGGCTAAAGGGATCTATTAAGTGAAAGCCCTCTCTCGTTCTTCTTGGCCTAAAACTCAATTGAATATCTATAACAAAAAATAGAAAAGAAAGCATATATCAAGTTCAATGTTAGGATTGAAGGCTTATATATAAGGACGGGTCGCCAACATAAGAATAACTTAACTGGTTAAGACATACTTTTCTGACCAAGAAGTCATAGGTTCTAATCTCAACCGACTCAAAAAGGGGAAAAAAAAAGGGTGGTGAGAGAGGGTCGCGTGGACAAATCTTGAATATTGAGAGAGCTTTGATAAATATTTTAGGAAGAGATTGGACAAGGACCAAATGGGTACTTTTCGCTTAAATAAATAATCAAATTTATTGAACTCAATTTTATAGTATCATTTCACACTAATTTATTTGAATTTTTCATTACTAATTCACACTCACTCATTAACACACCGTTCAATGTTTCGTAATATATCATTCACTAATATAATAAACAAAGAATGAAAGGAATTGACAAATCGAGCATAGTTCAATTAGTTAAAGGCATATCTACTTGGCTAAGAGATCATAGGTTTAAATCCTCATACCTCACATGTTGTTGTACTAAAATAATAATAATAATAATAATGAAAGGAATTGAGATGGAAAAAATTCAAGGAAGAAAAGTCGAAGCAAAAATATAAAAATAAAAAATAAAAAAAATAAAAAATAATAATAATAATAAGTGACACACGCAAAGGGTATAAACGCGATACCCATTGCAATTAAGAAGAATTGAGAAGTTGAGTAGTGAAGTTTGGCCATAGAAGAAATGGTAAGTTGAGGAGTGAATTGGTAATTAGGAGAGCGGTCGCAGTCAATGGAAGGTAGGTCCAGTCTACAAGCCTTAGTTTTATCCAACGGGACTAAAACAGGCGTAAAGGGGTAAATATGGCTGGACTTCGAAAGCATATTTGATTCCAAAATTCTTTCTTCATCAACCACAAAATTTCTCGCAACAGATCCAATTGTGTCATTCGGTTTGAGCATATAAACAACCAAGGCCTCAACCCTATTATCTCTCTCAGCTTTTGTTGGACAAGCGCATCGCTATGGAACTTTGAGAATTCTACCTATGGAAGTAGAATTATCAATAGCATAGTCATTATTTTGACTTCTCAGCATCGAGCAACTGGTCAGGCCTTCAAAAACATCATTCGCTATTGTTTCATAACTATCGCCCTTCTGAATAGTGTAATCGGTGATGTACCGATAGTGATAGGAAGGCCCCAAACATGTACAATACGCAGGAGTAATTAATAAATTGCGGTTCCCAAAACTTATATCAGTTATAAACTGATGGAAAGGATAGCGAGGTTCGAATTTGAAGGTCAAATAGGAATCGCAAGTGAAAGTAGTATCCGTGCAAACATATCCTTTCGGCGTTGAAGTATTGTTGATGGAGCAGCTAGTATCGTTACCAACATAGTTCTGTTGGCTGAAGGATTGGTGAGGTAATAATAAGAGCAAACAGGCGAAGATGAGAGAGAGAGAACAGAACGGAGAAGAGACCTTCATTCTTTGGGAGTTTTAGTTCACATGAGATTTCCTTTTATTAGAGCCTAGAGGTCATGTTTAGTAATTTGGTTGTTGGAAATAAGGAAAATAAAATTTTAGTTTCAAGATTTTTAAAATCTATTGTTGTATGACTTCGATTGACTTTGATATGGTATTATGAGTTTTATAAATAAACTTTTATCAAAACGTTTTTATTGATAACCTTTAAAGAAAGAGAAAAGTTGAGAAAAAAATGCAATGACATCTAGGATTTCATTCAATAGAATTAGTTGATAGATCCATGACCTAATTATTAGAAAGTAGCCCACATCACACAGCATTAACCAAGACAACCAAAACATCCCAACCAGCCATGAAATGGAAAATAAAGGTGTCTGAAATTGATGAAGAAGGTGACTCTCAATCTAGCTCCTTCAAGAACTACTTTGAAACAAAATGGAATCAATCATCAATTCTTATGTTCATATACTCCTCAACAAAATCGAGTAGTGGAAGGGACTCATCGTCATATTATTGAAACATGTTTGTCTCTCTTATTCCAATCTCATATGCCATTAAAGTATATTGTATATATGCCTTCTCAATTGCTATTTACTTCATAATTAAACCAAATGCCTTCTCAGTCCTTAAAATTGGACTCTCCCTTCCAAAAGCTCAATGGAAAAGAACCTAGGTATTGAAATATGAGAATACTTGGATGTCTTTGTTTTCCCTACTTGAGGAATAATCCCAATAACAACAAATTCTCCAAAAGGGCATATCCTTAAACTTTCATTCGTTACAACATGGACCACAATGGCTACTGTCAATACCTAGGTATATATCTCAAGACATGTTTTCTTCGATGAAAGTATCTTCGCCTTTAATAAACACACTACTAACAACTCAAATGAGTGCTTAATTTTCTTTTCTTACTATTCACTAATTTTATATTCGGAATGGATAAAGAATGATAAATTACCCAATCAAAACATTATTGCAGAAACTCTACCGAAAAGAATCGAACGCAAAGTCCCAGTGCAACAAGAGAAGACCAACGGATGTCTTAATGTGCTGATGTACAAGATGAATTGAAAGAAATGGAGAAAGTTGCTCATAATTTGTTGATTCTACAATTGTCTGACAGTGTGTTCAGGCAAATGGGAGGTGATCGCAGTATTGAGTCACCAAAAGTGTACGAGTCAGCTTTAGTATAGTGGAATTGAGTACCGAGTGTCATCCTCGGGATTGGGTTTGTAGTTTGATTAACTACCATAGTTACTCACACCTTATTTTATCTAAGAAACCGACAAATAGGATAGAAATCTAATTAAACTACTCTTACTCCTAATTATATGGAGGTAACATATGGAGAGTGCCTTAGAACTGAATTTACATGCTTTGGACAATACACTTTATTAACACAACGAACTATTTTATCATGGTGCAATCATAAGCTGGGATTAATCTAACATTCGGCTTCCTTTCTTGAGCTCAACTATTCTCTCACTAACATGCAGACTCAATATCTCTGTCTGTTTCCTACACATTAGCTAGGCATTACGAACTTCTCACCTAACTATCACCCCTTAGAAGAACCATTGTGATCTCATCCTCTCTCAAGTTCAGGGTAATCCGCTTTTCATCACGGTTCACAAATAATTCCCCTAGAGATAACAGTTTATGCCTCTATTAGTAAACCTCCACTCTCGCACGATGGTTTATAATAGTCATGCATTCGATAATCTAATCTAAACTTTACTCTCTCGAACTCAAACTTAAATCATTCAATCATTTTAATCTTTCATCAGGAGATTAAAAAGCATTAGGCATACAAGTGCATGAATGAATAACAACGAGATAAGAAAAATCCATAATACTAAACAAAGCATAAAACGTTACAAAGCATTACAAAACCGTCTAAAGCGGAGTCCCGCTACTCAATCCATCATAAAAACAGAGACTTCTTCAAAGACACTACAAATTGAAACTAAGCTTACAAAGGGTGAAAGAAGCTCCCAAAGACAAGTGCCACACTTGTTTCCGTTGTGAAGCCGCAGTCCTAAGCCTCAGATTGCTCTTGGGGTTCCATGGCAAGCTCCTCTGCCTTCTGAAAAACTGTGCTCCAAAGTGCATCTTCTTCTTTCTAAAAGACTCCTAGATATTGGAATAGAAAATGTCCTTTTAAAAATAATTATGCCCGCAGCGTCGAGACGGTGGTCTCCTTTGACTAAGTTGTTATGCAGCGCGAGCATTGTATAGGGCTAACATACTCGTAGTGTTGAGATGTCGTGACGCACCGTCTCAACACTACATCGCAACCGTCAAGGAGGGCGTTCGCGCGTGCAAGAACTTATGGCATTGAGCGGCGTCTCAACGCTCCTGGTGCTACGCGTACAACATGGCTGGGGTGCGTGCACATGTGTGAGCGTTGAGATGCGTTGAGCAGCGTCTCAACGCTCTCGTCATTTCAAATCTGGACGCGCGTGCGAGGCATCTTTTTTTCGGCATTGAGACGTCCATGTGCTGCGTCTTAATGCTACTCCCTCGGGTCAACATGTGTTTTGGCCCCATTTCTTCGTTCCTTGGCCAAATTTACTCTTCTTAGGCTCGGTTTTCGACCCAAACAGCTCTGGATTCTTAATTTCATCAAATAATGCTTAGTACCTATAAATTAATAGATAAACTCGTGAAAGTTCCGAAATTACACAAAAAAAAGTAGCTAAAACTAAGCCTAAAGATAGCACATTTTGTGTGCTATCAAGAGGTGAAAATATAATAGGTAAACTTTGGGCTAAATTGCAATCAACTTACCAAATTACTTCAGTTTCTAACCAACTCTATCTTAAGTCTTGGTTGTTTAGCTTTAAGATGGAACCTAATAAAAGCATGAAATATAACCTATATGAGATTAATAAGATAATTTCAGAATTAGAAAATATTGATGACAATTTTCTGATGAAACCAAGTAATTGTTCTTGTTAACTCGTTGCTTGGTGCATATAATGATGAAAGGCTACCTATGAAGTATTGGTAGCGATGATTTGACTATTTTTGTTGTTATTAATTTTATTATGATGAAAGAATTAGAGTCTTTATTTAATAGAGGGAGGTCGGAAAACATCAGTCAGAAGTCAAATAGAAGGAGTAAAAATAGGTCTAAGTCTAAGTGACCTTAGAATAAAAAGTGTTACCATTGCCAAAAGGAGGGTCATATTAGAAGATTCTATCAAGACCTTAGAAATAAGAGAGAGGGTAAAACGAAGGAAGAGTCTAGTGGGGTCAATCTTAGTGAAGAGTATGACCAAGTTCTCGTAGTTGGTGCACCTAGTGAGGATGAAAGGTAGATTTTAGACTCAAGATGTTCTTTCCACATGACACCCAAAAGAGATTGGCTAGAGAATTTTCAAATCGGTTATGCGAGAAAAGTTATGTTAGGCAATCGTCAATTCTATAGTGTAGAAGGTCAAGAGAAAATGAGACTCAAACTTCATGATGGGAAGGCTAGGTTGTGAATCAATGTTAGGTATATACGTGAGGTAAAAAGAAACCTAATCTCCCTTATCATGTTAGATAAGCTAGAATACACCATTAAGTTAAAAAAAATGGTTTATTAAAGATCATAAAGAGGCATTATGGTAATATATAGAAGGGTTCTTAAGGAAACACTATACTCCCTACAAGGTTCGACCGTCCTAGGGTCAAATGCCTTAGTTAAAGATAGTGAAATCTCCAAAAGTTTGGCATAGGCGCCTATGCCAAACTTTTGGAGATTTCACTATCTTTAACTAAGGCATTCTATGCCAAGTTTAGGTGAGTTCGTTCAACAAAACCTAATACCTAGTATAAAAGAAGTATACCTAGATATGTGCGAGCATTACATTTATGTTAAAGCAAAGAGGGTTAAGTTTGGTAAGGGAGTTCACACTATTAGGAAAAAACTAAAGTATGTCCAGGCCAACTTATGCGATCTATCGAGTATAGCTACAAATGAGGGGGGAGGGGGGAGGGGGGGCTAAGTCTTTATTATCCATCATAGATGATCTAGGAAGATGTGCATTTATGTCCTTAAAAATAAATCTGATACTTTCAATAAATTCATTGAATGGGTAACCTTTGTAGAAAACCAAATTAGCCTCAAGGTTGAAAAGCTTATAACAGACAATGGCCTAGAGTTTTGTAACCATGAGTTTAATAATTATTGTAAGTTCTTTAAGGGCATAGTTAGGTATTTGACAGTCGTAGGTACCCCACATCAAAATGGGGTAGTTGAAAGGATGAATAGAACCTAATAAAGAAAGTGAGGTGCATGTTGTCTACCTCATGGCTCCCTAAGAGTTTTTGGGGTGGAGCCGTTATGAAAGCATGCTGCATTGTGAATAGAAGCCTTGCTACAGTCATAGATCTTAAGACACCACAAGAACTATAGCAAGGTATCCCCCTGATTTATCAAATTTAAAAGTCTTTTGGAGCTTAGCTTATGCTCATTCAAATGAGGGAATGATAGACCCTAGGGCTAAAAAGTGTATGTTCTTAGGCTATCCTGAAGTTGTCAAGGGATACAAACTATGGTGCTTAGAGTCCAATAGCACCAAAACCCTAATAAGTAGGGATGTTGTCTTTGATAAGAGTAAAAGGGGGATGATGAGAAAAAAACTGAGTCTAGCCCTAGTAAGAAACCTGCAACCAAAGAAATTGTTTTAGTCTCACCTCAAACTACTTCCCAAGCTGATCATGCAGAACAACAACTTTTAGATCATGATATTACACGCACAGTTTTAGATCAAACCATCTATAGGGGAGTAGATGTTGAGGAAGAGGTAGATGATGAACTTTTGGTTGAATACAACCTAACCAGGGATAAGAAAAGGAGAACTATGCGAGCCTTGATTAGATATGGGTATGATGATCTTATTTTCTATACCCTAATTACTGCAAATGAGTTTGTAAACTTAGAACCACAATCTTTCAAGGAAGTCACAAATGATAAGAATAGATCAAATTGGTGGGCTTCCATCAAAGAAGAGTATGATTCGCTGTTAAAGAATCACATTTGGGTTCATGTTAACAAACGATTATAGACTAAAATTGTAAGTTGCAAGTGGATTTATAAAATTAAGGAGATAGGGTATAGTATATGATGAAGTTTTTTCCTCCGTTGAGCGACACACCTCTATTCATATACTGCATGCTTCTGTTGCTCACTATGATCTTGAGTTGGAACAGATGGATGTCAAAACTGCATTCTTACATGGAGAGCTTGATGAAACCATTGATATGGATCAGCCACTTGGCTTTGAGGTTTCCAAACAAGAAGGCAAGATATCTTCTAAAAAGGTATTTATATGGCTTGAAGCAATCACCACGCAAATGGTATAAAAGGTTTATACTTATATGTTGTCTATAAAGTTCAATAGAAGTAAATATAAAATAGTTGTGGCAACTTTAAAATAATTTTAGATTTTGATTGTGTTTATGTAGTTCTTTACATGGATGATATGTTGGTTGCTTGCAAGTCTATGGATGGAATTGTTACATTAAAGAGTCTTTTGAACAAAGATTTTGAAATGAAAGACTTAGGGCAAGCAAAACGTATTCTAGGGATAGATATTATGAGAGATCAAAAAGAAAAGAAACTATATTTTTCTCAACATGAGTATATTGAAGGGTGTATACTAGGCCTTATTTCGCACATCCATTAAGTGTTGTAAGTAGATTCTTAGCTATTCCTGATAAGTAACATTGAAATGTTGTAAAATGAATTGTTAAATATCTTGCATCTCATACAAATTTATGTCCTTTTTATGGTTGAGCAAATATAGAAACTTGTGATGAAATAGGTGTTGAAATTGATTGTTATGTGAATGCTGATTATGTTGCTGATATTGATAAACGTAGGCTTTTGGCTTATGTGTTTAGGATTTTTAATTGCACAATTAGTTGGAAAGCATCTTTACAATCAATTGTAGCTTCATGAACTATCGAATCTAAATATATTGCTTTAATTGAAACTATTAAAGAGTCTTTATAGCTCAAAGGTATTATTTCAAAATTGTGTTGTACTTGTATATTGTGATAGTCAAAGTGCCCTCTATTTATCTGAAAATCACACCCACCACGAGAGCACACACACCACGAGAGAACTAAGCATATTGATATTCGTGTTTTCATTATATTGGAGATATGATTAACGAAGGCTTAATTTATGTTAAGAACATTTCTACTTAAATGAACCTTGTTGATATGTTCACGAAGGCATTGTCATATGAGTGTTAGCTTTATGAGCTTCAATCATACTATATGTTTTGATGATAACAAACTTTTTCAATTTATTGATGATTTTAGTATTTTTGAAGTGTCCAAGACGTAGAGCTTGAAAAGATGATTCCACTACCTTTTGAATTGCTCAAATCAAACGTCAGACGAAAAAGTTATAATCAAGAGAAAATTGTGCAAAATTTAGAAACCTTGACACGTGCCAGATGCAAATATTCACCCCCATTCCAGCACAAATTCGAGCCCTACCAATTGTATTTTTTCCATTTTCTTTCCATTTTTTCAAAAAAAAAAAAAAAACTAACCATTTTCTCTTCCTTTTTATCCATAAATCCTCACCTTTGTTTTAAATTACCTAAATCTAGTGGCCAAATTTAATTCCAATTTCGATATTCTTTGAACCCAAAATTATCGTTTTGTAACATCCCATAAAATAAAAAATAAAAAAATTATTGGGCTTAATGGCATTTTTGTAATTAAGGCAAAAAGAGTTAGGGTTAGGGTTCACAAGTGTATCCTAGATAAGGATAAGTCAGTTGTGTTTTAAATTAAGCCATAAACCCTCACCTTTGTTTTAAATTACCTTAGTTTTGTTTTGCCTAAAAGAAAGAAGGAAAAAAAGGGGGAAAAAAAAAGATCGATTTTTTTCCCCCACCTCTCCCACTCTCGATTTCTGCCCCTCATCCTCTCAATTTTTCTATCCCTTGGCCACACTATCCCGCAGCATCAAATCCAGAACGCAGCGGTCTAGACCTGGTTGGTGTGCTCGGGATCGCTGGAAAAAAGTTTTGATAAGTATTCTCGCATTTTGGAGTCTTTTCTCGTTGTTTCTTCGCAAACCAAGTGATCTTTCTCAATTTCTGGAAGTGGGAGGCTAAGATCAGTGAGGAACCTCAATTCTGGAAGGTAAGAAGGTTGGATGTACGTTTTTTTCTAGTTTTGTTAGGTATGGTATTAATCTCATTTTTCCTTTTTCCGGCCAAAAAGTTCATTTTTGAGTGCAACGAAAGGTGGAAAAGGACCCTGAGGACCAGATCTACACATTGGTGAAAA
>JAOANK020580258.1:0-10420 GCA_026257165.2 Telfairia occidentalis
AATTTCTCACATATTATATAGTTTAATTATAAATCATATTTATAATTAACTATATACTATAATGTATCATTATACATATACCTTATATTAATACATTTAATTCCCTCAAATATTTTGAACAATTCAAATTATTCCAAAATAATTAATCCTTGTAAAATCCTTAGCGAGCTAGCAAGGATACCTTATGGACCTATAGATTAGAAGCTCCAATGATACATGATTAATTAATTAAACTCTTTAATTAATTAACCAATATTCATTAACTGTAGGTCACTCCACTAAAGACCGACAGCTACACTCTTCACACTGTAGATATATTTATGTATCCATAGATTTAATCAACCAATAGTAAGTCGACCCTTAACGAATTGTTCATAACTACAGCTAGGTCAAAATTACCGTTTACCCCTGTAGTTATATCTAACTCCTTAAGTACCACTAATCTCTCTAATGAACAATTAGTTATAGTTCAACTATGACTAGACCCCTCTCTAGCTAGTGACAGAGTGAGAAGCCTCATTGTTCAAGACCTGGAATCAGCCCTTAAGGGAACAGTTCATCTACTTACCCTCGAGACGGGAAGAAGTGAATTTCATCTTGTATAGTTGTGTTCCCAACTACCTACTCGGACAAATCCCCAAAATGGTAGGCTTATTGAATCGACAAACTTGACCACTTTTACCCATATAGATCAAAGGATTGCCCTTATAGGCAGAAGTTCACAACTCACTCAAGATTAAGGTCGAGTCACCTATGATAATCCTAGTGAAATGTTAATCTCTTCAAGCAATGGTGTTATGAAGAAAGACTAATCACTTCGCGGTCTGGTCTTATACAAACTCTTTGTAAAGGATACGCCCACTCACATGTCTTCAAATGAATGATTAGGATCATAATCATTTGTAACACTTTACAAGTCTTGTAACAATTACAAAGTGGGTTGTATCCAATACTGTTACCAGGATAAGGTACCCAACCTTATCCATATACTATAGACCGTTTACGTTATTCCTTAAAAATGATCCACATGTATGTCTACCACATACATGTTTAAATTACATAAAATAACCTTGGATCTTAGTTTCTTTGATTGGGTTAATGCATACTAAATGTAAAATAACACTTTATTTTATAAAAAGTAATTTGTGTATAATGTTTACAAACTACAAAATTCACGAGATTTAGGGCATCAACCCCAACAGTTGCATCATTTTATTTATGACAGTATTTGAATAGAATTGAAGGTAATTATGTATAATTACTACTACTTCTGGATATTTTATTAGCAAATAGATGATAGAGCATTATTTTAGTAGAACTATTGATCGAGCAATGGGGGAGCAAAACGAACATAACAGAATTCTAAAATATGAAAATAAATCTTTCTTGTACGTTTTAATCAAGCATTGGATGTGTGCCATGTGGGCGATTTGACATAATAGGTTTCATAATCACAATGGAAGGCCTTTAGATAGGAAAGGCAGCTGCCAATTAGAGGAAGATTTTTGGAGAGCTTTTAGTTTGATTTTAGTTTCAGACTTGTTCTTCAACAAAGTTTTCATCTATCATTGTTACAGTTTATTGAATTCCTGTAGAGAAGCACTTATAGAAGAAAGAAACTCCATTGAAGGCTAGAGCAGAAAAAACAATTCTTGCAATTGTTTTAGTGGAGCAACCGAATTTTGCAGTTCTTTCATAATGAACTAATTGACTTTTTTCATTTATTTGTTGCTATCTTTTATACATTGTAGCATGAACTAATCACCTTTCGGTGATAATTAAGAGAGATGTTATTTAACTGAATTACAGTTGAAGTAAAGTTTGTGGAATTGAATTGTTTTAAAAGCGTTCTTTATTGATTAATATTTATGTCTATCTGGCAAGACAAATGAATACCTTCTCTATGTTTTAGAAGATATTAGGAGGAGTAGATTGCTTTGAAAACACATTAGCCTCTAGATTAAGTCAGCGGCTAATCTACGTAACGATCACTTCCATTTTCCTTTTATTGACTAAATGTCGAATGGGCTCGTAGGTCAGGTGTATTACTACTTTTTAGATGGTTATTCTCCTTATAACAAAATAAGCATCACACCTAGTGATCAAGAGAAAATCACCTTTACTTGTCCCTATATTACATTTGTATTTAGGAGGATGCCTTTTGATCTGTGTAATGTCAAGCAACTTTCGAGAGGGGTATTATGGCTATTTTCTTCGATATGGTTGAATCAATTATGGAAGTGTTTTTGAACGATTTCTCAGTCTTTGGGAGTTCATTCACCGTTTGTTTAGAGAACATGGGTAAAGTTTTGAAGATATATTGAAAAGGCAAATTTGATTTTGAACTGGGAAAACGGTCACTTTATGGTGAAGGAAGGCATTGTTCTAGGCCATAAGATTTCTAAAAAAGGAATAAAAGTGGATGAAGCCAAGATTGAAATCATTGAGAAGATGGAACGACCAACTTCTAGTAAGGGAACTAGGAGTTTCCTTGGCCATGCAGATTTTGGTTCATCAAGGATTGTTCTAAAATCTCTAAACCTCTTTACATATTATTGGAAGCTAATAGATTTTTTGAGTTTGATGCAGATTGTTTGAAAGCTTTTCAGGTGCTGAAGAAGGCATTGTTCACTACACCAATCATATCATCACTTAATTTGAGCTGATGTGCAATGCGAGTGATAGTGATGTTAGAGTAATGTTGGGACAAAAACATGACAAGATAATTCATCCAATTTATTACACTAGCAAAACCTTAAATGAAGCATAATTGAGTTACACAATTACAAAGAATGAGCTTTTAATAGTAGTTTTTGCTTTTGAAAACTTTCAACCATAGATGGTAGGTTCTAAAATTACTGTTTTTACAGATCATGAAACAATTCGCTATTTGTTGGCGAAGAAAAGATGCAAAGTCAAGACTTATCATATGGGTGCTCCTCCTGCAAGATTTTGACTTGGAAATGAAAGGCAAGAAGGGTTTGGAGAACTATGTTACAGATTATCTATCAAGAGTTGAGCAAACGAAAGAAATGCTGCAGCAACCAAAGATTCTTGATTGTTTTCTAGATGAAAAATTGTTTACAGTAGCTCATATTAAAAATGTAGAAACACCTTGGTTTGCAGATATTGCTAACTATCTAGCTGCTGGTTTATTGCCTCCAGAATTGACGAAGAAACAACTAAAGAAGTTTCTTCATGATGTGTGCTTCTATTTCAAAGATGATCCATTTGTCTATAGATAGTTTGCTGATGGCATAGTAAGAAGATGTGTTTCCCAAAGAGAAGTTCGATATGTACTGGAACATTGCTATTCAACACCCTATGAAGGACACTCTGGAGGGCAGAGGACCGCAGCCAAAGCATTGCAATCACGATCCCTTCGGCCAACAATATTCAAAGACACTTATTTATTTAGTAAGACATGTGATAAGTGGGAAAAGAATGAAAATCTTAGAGTCAAGGGTTAGATGCCACTGACTTTCATTTTGGAGACAAAGCTATATGACGTCTAAGGGATTGATTTCATGGGACAATTTCCCCCTTCAAATGGTAACTCCTATATTTTGCTAGTTGTTGACTGTGTGTCAAAGTGGGTGGAAGTGATTGCTTGTGCCTAGAATGATGCAAAACCAGTTTCAAAATTCCTTCAAAAGAATAATAAGTGATGAAGGGTCTCATTTTATTAATAGGTCCTAAATGATTTATTAGTAAAGTATGGTGTTAAACAGAGTATCCACCTTGTTGGAATTTTCGAGAAAAGATACTCACCTCTTGTAGCACAGCAGAATCCATGAAAATCTAAAAACAAACAATTGGAGAATAATCACGAATGGATAATTCTCACAATTCACAGCTTAAATCCTCACAAACACAAAAAAAACTTGAGAGCTTTTTGACAAGAATTTGAGAGAGTTTCTTTTTTTGTCGAGAGAGTTTAACCAAATGTATCCCATATCCCCCCTGTTTCCTCTCTCAATTAAAAAAAAAGGTAAGGATATCGTTACAAAAGATTTGAGGTGGCAATTACAAAAATTGCTTCCTTCTTTTAATATTAAAAAAATAATTAATATTAAATTAATTAAATAAAAAGATTTAATTAATTATTTATAATAACTTTCATCTCCAAGTCGCACATAATTTTTCTTCGTTATGGGTAGAAAAAAAAATATTTCTCATCTCCTTATGGGATTCTCTCATATCTCAAAATAAGAGAAACATACATTCCCTTTTTCATTTTGCATCAAATTTCATACAAGAAAATAAGTTGTGTGACTGTCATACTTTCCTCGAGAGCTTGTCACTTTACTATGGTTAAGTATGTAATGTAACTTGAAGTTTGAGGTAGAGTTAGTATGAAGTATCCTAGAGTCATTTAGTCACATTGATTATAACTCACAATGTCATTTGAAATATTTCATTCCTCTTTTTATTTTTGTATTCACAATCATATTACAAAAATATAATTGATCGACAAGTGAATACACTGTAGTATGACACTTGAAATGATCTTCCCTTTTCTTAAAAAATTTCCATTCTAAAACAACTGATTTCTAGATAAGTCCCATTAGATCGAATCATTCATGACCATTGGTAGCCTCCCTAAGATAGCTAACATTGAAATAAAATTTCAAAAATTTAAACGAAAAGGTCATAAAGATACTTTGATAGATTTTTCTTTCTTTAATCTCAAAGTCTCACACAACAAAGAAGTAGTGATCATTTAACTTCTGCTATCCTATATGATCATATCTTCCACCTGTGGCATGAAACACATGCTACAGTATTTACTCTTCAGCATTAGAGTGTATGTCTTAATTAATATTGTACAAATGATATTTCAGATACATTCAGTATCAAACTTGAGTCCACTATCCTAACTTAATGTTTTATCAACCAATGCTTACAGGACCTCCATTTGGCATTAATAGACCGTTTAAAGTGAACAGTGAGATCTTGTCACCTTCTATCATAATACAATTTCATCTTGATCACTTATCAAGGCGATATCTTCTTTTAAGCATATGCTCTCATTTTTTATTGAACAACTACAACAATAAAATAGCTTAAAAGTATCTTATTTTTAATTGATAAAAAAGTGATAAAAGTGTTTGCTTGTGTGGGAAAGCCAATCTACTATCTGACGTACTTTTCATTATATGTATTAAACATTTGTGTGCATGCATTATAAAGTACAAAACTTTATTCCATAAATCAAAATAAGTGGTACAATTTATTAAGAAAAATACAGTCAACACAATCCTAAAGATTTCGTATGACAATTAAAAACATCTCTAGGTATAGGCTTAGTGAAAAGGGTATGCAACCATGTAGCGTGTAGGTATATATTGCACATTCACTTCCTTTTGTGCAACCTTATCTCTAAGAAAATTGTATTTAATATCTATGTGCTTTGTCTTAGAGTGACACTTGGGATCCTTCATGAATGCTATTTCAACTTGACTATCACAATTTACTAATATTGAGTTAGGCGTGCTTTCATTAAATCCCATATGACTTAAAAAAATTTTAAGTCACACTGATTCTTTTACTGTCGTTGAAAGTGCTACAAACTCAGGTTCCATTGTTGATAAGGCTATACAAATTTGTTTCTTACTACATGAAATTGCTCCTTTATTCAGTAAGAATACATATCCTGATGTAGATTTTCTTTTGTCTAAATCTCCTCCCCAATTAGCATATGTGTAGCCTTCTAATTTCAAATTGTTTCCTTGGTAGCACAGTGAATAATTCATAGTGCCTTTGAGATACCAAAGTATTCTTTTAACAGTTTTCCAATGGGGTTGTCTTAGGCTTGATTGATATCTGCTTACCAGGCCAATGACAAAGCAAATGTCTAGTGTCGTACACATCATGGAATACATGAAGCTTCAAACAACACTCATATAAAGAACTTTTTTTTTATTTGTTTAATCTCTTTAGTTTTCTCTAGACACATTTTCTAACTCAAATTTGTGCCTTTTGGCATAGGAGTATCAATGGGTTTGCAATCATACATTTTAAATCTTTCAAGAATTTTCTTGATGTATTGACCTTGTTACAAGGCTAATATCCTTTTGGAGCGATCTCTTTCAATCTTGACTCCTAATATATAAGCAGCTTCATCCATATCCTTCATTTGAAAATTTGAAGATAACCATTCCTTAATGGTTAACACATACCCCTTATCCTTCCTAGCCAATAGTATGTCATCCACATATAGAGAAAGAATCACAAAGTTATCTTTGGTTGTTTTCACATACATGCATTGGTCTTCATCGATCATATGAAAACCATATGAGATGATTACTTGGTGAAATCTAATGTACCACTATATGGAAGATTGCTTTAGGCCATAAATTGACGTCATTAATCTATATACTTTATCTTCTTGTCGTTCAGTAATAAAACTGATGGGTTGTTTCATGTATATTCCCTCTTCCACTTCATCGTTTAGAAAAGTTCTTTTCATATCCATTTAATGTAATTCTAAATTTGAATTGACAACTATAGCTAGGATGAATCTTAAAGAGGTAAGCCTCACGATAAGTGAGAAAGTCTCTTTGTAATCTATTCCTTCTTATTGTGTGAATCCTCTGACTACAAGACGGACCTTATACCTTTCAATAGAGCTGTCAGTCTTACATTTAATTTTAAGAATCCACTTGTTACCAATTGTTTTGCGTCCTTTAAGGAGATTAACTAGCTCCCAAAATTTATTAGATTTGATTGACACCATCTCCCCTTCCATTGCCTTCACCGAATTTTCTTTATTTTGAATTTGAAGAGCCTCATGAATGTTTTTGGCTCTTTGTCATCCTTCATAAAAATTATGTATGTCTCGTCATCAAAAAGATGTTTTGGTATTCTACCACAATTACTACTCCTTATTTGTAGTTCTTTTAACTGTTGTTCACTTGTTGATTCCATTAAATCACGTGATAATGGTTTAATTGAGTCACGAGTTGTTCGTGGTTCTAGATCACACGCAGTGTTCAAATTTCTTCCACTTAGATGAGATACTGCTGATAGATCATTGAGAGTTTTTTATGATTGATTTGATGAGAGCAAATTGTTTTGATCATTATTTTCAAATGGGGATACCTCAGCATTGATCTCACCTTTTCTTGGAAAATCATTCTCCAAGAAAGTTGCATCTCATAATTCGAATTCAGCTCCACTCCCAGTTTCCTATTCACCAATGAACACATACTCTTTTGAGTGTTTGAGTATCTAAAACTATACTCTTTTTACTCCTATGATCTAACTTTCCATGTTCATGTGATGACTCAGGTGCATAAGCAACACATCCCCATGGTCTTAAATCACTAAGATCTGGCTTCTACTAGTCCATAACAAATAAGGCATGGAAACGACAGATTTTGAAGGCATGTGATTAAGAATATATGTACTAGTCAATAAAGCATCACCTCAAAAGGTGATTAGCAATTGCGCTTGTGCCATCATTGACCTAACCATTTCTAGTAGAGTTTTATCTAATTGATTTTCCACTAAATTTATAAATTTTTTAAAACACTAAAATGCTTCATATTTGTGGGAAATCAAATAAACATGACTGTAATGTGTGAAATCATCTATGAAAGTGATAATATATTCACTTCCATGTCTTGCCTTCACACTCATAGGTCCACGAATATCATAGTGAATTAGTTGCAATGGAATTTCAGCCCTCATTCCTTTACCACATGATTTTCTGGCCATTTTTCTGCTAAACACTTTACCAAACAAGCAAGCTAACTTTATTAATTTGACCTAACAAACCTTCTTTAGCTAATCTATCCATTCTATTTTGACCTATATGACCCAATCTTGCATGCCTCATAGTCACGTCAACCTTCGTATCAATAGATGATGTTATAAGGGAAAAGCTAGCACAATTATAAGGTATCATGTCAACAACATCCATTACCATAAAACCCTTCAAGAGAAAACCATGACCACAAATTATTTTATTCATAGAAAGAGTTAATAAACTACTAGACATGTTAAAAGTAAAACCAAGTCCTAAAAGATCTTAAACAAAAAGCAAATTTTGTCGAGTATCAGGTGCATATAATACATCATGCAAAAATAGAGTGTGTGCATTTCGCATTCTTAATTTGTAGGAACGAATGCCCTTCACAGGTACTCGCACATTGTTTCCAACGTACAGCCACCTTGCTCCTTATGGAATTCGACGAAATTCCACATGCACTCCACATTTTCTAGCTACATGGTCTCTAGCTTTAGACTCTCTAGTCCACAAAGGATGGGAGTCAGCTAAGAAAATAGAGCTGGAAACAGAACTTTCAAAAATGAAAGAATGAATATTAAATTTTTTTTAAGTTTATACCTTTTTGTGTTTAGTACACTTACGAGCATAATGACCCTTTTTCTAAAAATTGTAACACTTGATATTTGCTTTCTAATTTTTTGGACAAACCATCGGACGTTATTCCTTAACCTTTTTCATTCTGGCCTTACTTATGTTTCTTATTTTTATTGTCTTTTTTCCCCTTAAAATCTCTTTGATGTTTGTGTTTGTGACCTTTGTTCCCATGAAATTGGACCAGCCATATACACATCAGCACAATCAAGCCTTGTTGCCTCCATGTGATCTTTTTCTAGTTGAAGATGACGTGCAACATCAGTAAGAGTTTTCATCCCCTCGTTATAGGTAAGGTGCACCTTCATGCGCTCCTAGTTGTGGGGAAGGGATCTAATAGCAGCTTGAACCTGTTGTTCATCAATCATGACATAACCAGCTTCCTTCAACTCACTAATCATATTAGACATCTCCCTCATGTGTTGTCTCATAATGTGATTAGGTGTTATTTATAAGTATCAAACATAAAGGTGAGTTTCCGAACTTTGGTTACGAAAGTTCCACCAAATTTTAATTTCAATCCATCCCACATGTCCTTAGCAAGATCATAAGAATGAAACTCACGCATGACATCCTTCTCCTTGCTGCTCGACAATGTAATGCGAGCTAGTGAGTTTTTCTTTTTCAATGCATCATAAGTCTCACGGTCCCTTTTATGTTGAGCTGTATTCCCTTCCTTAGGCTCACTCAACACATGGTTTAAATTTCTATAGTCTCTTACTCTTCCAAGATATATTGTATTTTCATAAACCATATTTCATAATTATCCCCATTAAGCTTTTCACCTTTGTTCAGTTCAACAATTATATTCTTAGAAGCAGATACCATTTTTTCAGAGTCTACAAGACATATTTGCACATTTATCAAATATATTGCATCACACACGACCCTTAATATTTTAAAACTTTTCAAATAAAATTGATCAACATAATTGTACCCAACATTGAGTCGAAATTTCACTAAGTTTCAAAATCATCATCAATGTTGTGCAGAAGAATAGGTGACAAATTTATCACATTGTAAAATAAATAAAGGCTTTCAATATTAAAAAAAAAATACTCATGATTTGAACACCCACATTCAAATTCCCAAAATGAGCTCAAATTTCATTTACATCTGCATTAAAATATTGACAACATTTATAAAAAAAACATGTTACAAAAACATCTTAACACAAGAAATGGAGCTCGAAAGCTTTTATACAAATCATACAGGAGTTCATGATTGTAGATAGTCACTCTAGGGTTGTTCTAGTTAGGACGGGTCATTTTTCCATATGTTAGGAAACCATGTCTTTTCGAAGCTTGTGACATGAGCTCATGCACAAAAAATATTATTTATTCTGGGTTTGCTCGAGATATGGTCTAAAAGGTTCTTAAGACTTTCATGTGGTAAAAGGGTTCTTAGGACATTTAGTCTTTAGTCACCTTTCAGAAATCCTCATTCCCAAATAATATTTTGGAATTGACTATTTACTAAAATGATAAACTTGACTACATGTATCGAATTCAATCCATGATCAGGTTGGATTTTAATGTCATACAAAACATCTATGAGCTTTTTCACTTTATTTCTCTGAGCGTTTGTCCCAATTATTTTTGGTGTCCTTATCAATGTTGGCATTTTATCTATAATAAATAAGTAAACAGATAATCAAAAAATGATTATCACACACCAAAAAAAATAAATAAAGACAAATTTAACAAAGAAATATAATAAAAATTATAATTAAAAGATATAAAAGAAATAACATGCAATTTTGGTTCCAAAAAATGGTCTCTAGAATAGAGCATGCTTATCAACTTACCCACGCAGGCAGCCTGGGTTCAATCCCTCAAGAATGTGGTTATTTTTTTTCTTTAATTTTTTTAAAAAACATCATCTTGATGTCGTTTCAAGCATCATGGCGATCGGGAGTAATTTGAAGGCAAATAAAACTGGTGCATCATACTTTATAAACATAAAACTCATCAATTACTCAACAAAACAATACGAAATTTTGTAGAGTCTACTACCATACTATTCTTAACATAC
>JAOANK020580357.1:0-12091 GCA_026257165.2 Telfairia occidentalis
ATCATCTAACCTAAGCCCTTACGGGTCCGTAAGTAAAGTTACTTACCTCGAGCAAGTCCTATAAGCTTCCTAAAGAATCGGTCAAAGTTCGCTTGGTCAACCTAAAGTCAAACATCAAATTCATTTAGAAACTTATCCTAAAACCACTTTTTAACGCATATCGAGGCTACAAACAGGGACAAGGCACTAAGGGAAGCTTACTGATTAGAAAAAAAGAAGCCCACGCGCCGCCAAGCGTCGCCACATGCGCCGCCAAGCGTCGCCACACGCACCACCACACGTGCCGCCGCCGCCACCACGCGCCGCCGAATTTAGTTACACGCGCAGACAATCCTGAAACTTCAGGTCACGGCGGTTCCAACGCCACCAACCGCGCTCCGATCCAAGCTCTCACGCTCCCACACGCGCAACCCAAAGTTGGCGCGGATGGTTCCAGTCCCGGCTCCTTCGTTAGGCGCGTGAGGGCTCTCCGTAGCTCCGATTGACGTCCCGTTTTCACCACCGTGTAGATCTGGTCCTCAGGGTCCTTCTCCACCTTTCGTTGCACCCAAAAACAAACTTTTTTTGCCAGAAAAATGAGGAAAAACGGGGTTAGTACGATACTGAGCGAAAACCCGAAACAAACGAACCTTCAACGTACTTACCTTTTAGAATTGATGGTCCCTACTGCTCTTAGCCACCCACTGCCAGAAATCGATAAAATTTACTTGATTTGCGTAGGAACGGAGAGAAAATACTCCAAAATATGAGAAGAGGCTTACCGAACGTTTTGTTGGCGATCCCGAGCACCCAACTAAACCTGGGCCTCTGCATTCTGGATTTGATGCTGCTGGACAGTGTGGCCAAGGGTTGAAGAAAAATTGAGAGGGATGGGGGAAGAATCGAGAGTGCGGGAGAGGAAAGGAAAATAATCGATTTTTTTCCTTTTCCCCCTTTTCTTTTTCCTTCTTCCTTTGGTCAAAATAAAATTGAGGAAGGGTTATGGCCTAACTTTTCTTTATATAGGCTACACTAGTGAACCCTAACCCTAACCTTCATTTGGCTCAATCACAAAACTGCCATTAAGCCCAAATTCCCTTTTTTTTTTTCGTTTTTTTTTTAAACTTAATTTATTTATTTATGGGATGTTACATAGATAGTGGTCTTGAGGAACTAATAGACTTGCCATAAGTCAAGTAAAAGCATGCCATCAAATGACCTGTTTTTATTTGAGTCTTGACGATGTGACTCAGATGCCATAAGATAATCCATTTATATGATGATGCTCTTATAGGGTTTGAATAAGAAAGAATAAGAGTGTCTTAGTCATATCTTTAATAAATCTTGGCCGACAATTTTTTGAATTTCCAAGAGATAGCCTTCCATGAATATACGAGTCATTTTTGAACTATGGTATCGATAATGATCATACATATAATATCATCAAAACCTTTTAAATTTTCAATAGAGAGACATAATTGATTTTGATATTCTTATAACATGATATTGGCCATTGGAGTCGGATTTGAAAATTTAATCCAAATTGTTGATTTAATGTTTAAATCCAGATATTTCTTCTTCCTCTCTAATAAAGGTTATATTATATTATATGCTACCAAGTAGATGTAAGAGATTATTTTACTAATTCCACAAACTATATAAGATACATACTTTTTACAAAATACTCACAATCCATATCCAAACACAGATTAGGCAAACCTAAATTTTTAATTCTCAATCCAACACCAATTTTACGTAACTAGATTTTTCCATCCTCACAATACATGAAACCTATAGCCATGTTTATTAAAATCGTGAACCCAAACATCTATGAAGCGGTTTAAAGGAGGCCTAATACTCTTTAGTGTAAATTCTTAAGTTACATGATTATGCTGTAAATATTCAAAAGTTTCTCACCAACAAATGGTTATTAAAATACGATCCACTTGTATGTCTGCTACGTACATGTTTAAATTACATAAAATAACATTGGATCTTAGTTTATTGCATTGGGTTAATGCACACTGTAAGTGAAATAAAATAACATCTTATTTTGTTTACAATAATTATAAAAATTACGAAACTCACGAGATTTAGGTCACCAACCCTAACAAATTGAATCACCCGAATGCAACAGACAACAATCTTCACAATCTGGAGTAGCTCATCAAGCAAAAACAGGGATATCAACCTACTCCTACACCTGAATATATGCTTGACAAATTACCTGACATTAGTAATAATTTGTTTATAGAGTTGCCCTTGGTAAATGTAGGTACAGAATCAGCAACAAATCAAAACCAACCGCAGCCAAAGATAGTTGAAAACAGCCACCACATGGTCACTCGGAGAAAAGCAAAGCAACAAAACCATAACTCATACCTGACCACAATGGAAACCAGTGAACCTAGAAACTACAAAATGGCTCTTCAAGACCCAGCTTGGAAAAATGCAATGAAAGAAGAGCTACTTGCTCTGCACAACAACGAAACATGGGAGTTGGTTAGCAAACCACCCAACACAAATATCATAGGTTGCAAGTGGATCTTTAAAACAAAACTCAAAGAAGATAGAAGTAAGAAAGACATAAAGCAAGGCTTGTAGAATAAGGATATTCACAAGTGGAAAGACTCGACTATCAAGAAACATTCAGCCCTGTAGTCAAAAGCACCACAATACGCCTACTTCTTGCTCTTGCTGCCTCCTACAACTAGAAGCTAAAACAACTAGATGTCAAAACTACTTTTCTACATGGCTATCTTAAGGAGGATGTCTATATGAAACAACCACCAGGTTTTTCTGACCCTAAACTTCCTAATCATGTGTGCAAACTAAACAAAGCTCTATATGGTCTTAAACAAGCTCCTAAAGCCTGGTTTGAACGGTTGTCAAAATTTTTACTACGTATAGGTTTCCACTGTAGTACATCCGTTCCTCTTTCTTTCTCTATCAGCAAGAAAACACTCACATTCTAATGCTAGTGTATGCAGATGATATTATTGTCACAGGAAATGAACCATTTGTTGTGGAAAAACTAGTCCAGAGGTTAGGTACTGAACTTGCAATAAAGGACTTGGGCCAATTGCACTATTTCCTAGGAGTTGAGGTTCAACATCTCACAGATGACTATCATGTCACCCAAAAGAAATACATTTGAGATCTACTAATGAAGTCAGAAATGGTAGAGGCTTCTCCCATAGCTACACCTATGGCTTTGAGTCCTAGTTACTCATTAAAAGATGAAGAAAAGGTTGACTCTGCAAAGTATAGAAGTCTAGTGGGATCTCTCCTGTATCTCACACTAACTAGATTGGACATTGTACATGGTATGAACAAGGCTTGCCAAAACATGCAACATCCTCAAGTGAAACATCTAAGGGAAGTTAAAAGAATACTTTGATACCTTAAAAAGACCATGAATCATGGTGTCACTTTCTTTAAACACAGTTCATTAAACTTGTATGGTTTATGTGATGCAGATTGGCGAGGATGTCCAATTACTAGAAGAAGCACTTCAGCATATTGCATATTTTTAGGATCAAACTTGATCTCATGGTCATCAAAGAAGCAACCTACTGTTTCACGCTCAAACTCAGAAGCAGTATATAGAGCAATTGAAAATGCTGCAGCTGGACTCACATGGATGTCATTTCTCTTTCGTGACATGGTAATACTACTTCTCAAAATACCTGAACTATTTTGTGACAACACAAGTGCAATTCAAATGGCCAAAAGTCCTGTATTTCATGCTAGAACCAAACATATAGAGTTGGATTATCATTTTGTAAGAGAAAATGTAGCTCTTGGATCCTTGATCACTCGATATGTTCCTACAAACCAACAACTTGCAGATATATTTACAAAACCCTTATCCAAAACTGCCTTCCGAGACTTATCTAGCAAACTAAGAGTACATGAAGTCCCTACCTCCTATTTGATAAATGATGTAAATATTCAAAAGTCTCTGACCAACAATTATTCTCAAGTAAAAGAATTTGTCCAACGAAATAACAGCCTCAATTCCTATTGAGAACAACCCCAATATCTCATGACAACAGCATACTCAACTTGGAAAGTCTTTTCTCTTCATCAATTCCAGATCATTGATTCTTGTTTTTCTTTTCCAAAAAAAAATAACCTTCACTTTCCTTTCAGCAAACATCAAGTCAATCACCATAAATTAGGTGATTGATTGAGCCTTTCAGTCATACCAATTTGACCTTCCTTCTTTGTATTTTTTTTAACTTTCTTTTTTAATATTTTTCTCTTCATTACACAGCAAATTAATTCCCTTTTCTGTAAAAATCAGCAACGACAATCTTGCCTCTCTTTTCCCACTGTGCTAGTTTAAATTTGCATGAACTTTGTACATTGAGCTCAAGGAAAATAAAAATCTCTTTCGTGTCTTGATTTTGGAATATCTTACTTCTTGAGCAAATACAAAGTGTTTATATACTTTAAAATCTTAATATTGTATAATACAATAATTGTCTAGATTTTTTAACAAGATAATTTTTACAATAACATAAGTTAAGATAACATACTTTAATCCATGATGTCAATTTTCTAAAGCAATTGACAAGGATTATTGTGTTTTCCTCTCTTAGCCTTCTTTAATACTTTATTAGTCCTTCTTGATGGAGAGAAAATACTACTTGATTTGGTAGAGCGAGGATCAATCCTTAGGGGTTGTATCTTTGTATATACACCTTCCATCAGGGTGTAAATTAGGGAAATTACTTTTTAGTTAATTGGTCCACTAATATGGGGCTACAACATTATTAGAATAAATGTACATGGGTCATATTAATAATAATATTAGAATTAAAAATCTAACATTCTCCCACTTGGTCTATGTGACACTATTTTCCATATTTGATTAATAAACATAATGTGCATAGGTAGAAGATAAATTCATCTTCATATCATAATATCAATGTCAAGTAAAGAAACTAATCAGGATCATGACAGTCATACATTATTGTGTCAACATAATACCTTCCATTAATCATGAAATCAGTTCTTCACCTAACATAACCTATAATAAAGGTATTCAATAATAATCCAACAATAAGTTCTTGTCAAAGACAAGATCTTGTTTTATTTACGTAATTCATTTATGTATATACCAATCATACAAAATGAAAGTCATAAAAGAAATCATAAACAATAAATAAATGAGCTTAATTAGCGTGTCAAATAACGTAATCATAATATCATATTAGTATCCATTAATGCCATAAACTATGAATTGTAGCTCAAAGTATGCTACAAATTTAGCTTCCCCAATGGATGCAGTGATGATAGACTACTTCACACTTTTCCATGAAATTGCTCTTATAGCTAATAAGAACAAATAGCCATTATAGATTTTTCATATATCCACACATCCAGTGTAATTTAAATTTGAATATTTAATCACCTTAAGATGATCAAATCTTCTTTAAATAAACATATAATCTCTCGTTCTTTGTAGATATAATAAGACTTTCTTTGCAACTTTCCAATGATCCATTCCTTAATTACTTTGATACTTGCACCAACATACCGACAACATAAATTGGTATCTAGTTTGGTACAAGTCTGTGGAAACATTAAGCTTCCAACAATAGATGCACAAGAAATGGTTTTCATTTTATTGTGTTCCAATTTATTATTTGGACATTGCATGAGATTAAATATATCTTCCTTTTGAATTGGAACAACACTTGAAGAACATTTATTCATCTTAATCTCTCTAGAACTTTATTAATATATGTTTTCTGAGACAGTCCTAACAATCCATGTACTCTATCATGGAATATTTCTATTTCAATCACATAGAACTCTCACTCATATCTTTCATTTCAATGTTCTTTGGAGAGAAATTATTTTGTTTTGACGTAGTAAAGCAAAGTCATTAGCAGCCATCAAAATTTCATTACCATACAAAACAAAAATATAAACTTTCTCCCAATGATCTTTAAATATATACATCGATAAATGATGTTTTCTTTAAATCCAAAGGATATGATGATATCATTAAACTTAAGGTACCATTGTCAAGAAATTTGTTTAATGATGATATCATTAAACTTAAGGTACCATTGTCGAGAAATTTGTTTAAGTCCGTATATTGATCTCTTTAGCTTACACACCATAGTCAGCTTCGCCTTGGTCAAGAAAGAGAACGAGGTGCAAAAGCCTATTTATTACACGAGCAAGACCCTCATTGGTGCATAAACAAGGTATCTAGACCTCGAGAAGGCAGCTTTGGGGCTAGTCACCTCGGTGCGAAGGCTCCACCCCTACTTCCAAGCATATCAGATAATCCTACTGACAAACTTGCCTCTAAACTAGGTGTTGCACAAACCTGAGGTGTCAGAGAGGCTGATGAAGTGGGCTGTTGAGCTCAGCGAGTATCACATACGTTACGAGCCCAGGGCCTCGATCAAACGACAAGCTGTAGCGGACTTTATCGCTAAACTCAACCCACCTCAAATGAAAAAGGTTTTGAGGTAGGAATTTTGTTGATCTCACCCGACGAGGATATATTTGAGTACTCCATGCGCTTCAGATTTCAAGCATCGAATGATGAAGCAAAGTATGAAGTGTTGATAGCTGACCTCAAAATGGCCAGAGCCTTGGGAGTTTAAAAGCTACGCATCTTGAATGATTCCCAACTCATAGTGAATCAAGTTACCGAGGAATACAAGGCTAAGGACGAAAGGATGGCGAAATATTTGAAGAAGGTGCGTGAACTCCTAGTTGGATTCCAGTTCACCATAGAGCAAATCCCTTGCTCGTAAAATTCCAATGTCAATGCCGTGACAAAGATTGTTTCAGCATTTGAATAGAATTATCCCAGACAATGATCATGGAGATCCTACCTCGACCTGCCACGAATGAGGTCAAAGCCCAATGTACTCAAGTGTGCCCTCTATGCTGGATTGATCTCATCCGCAATTATCTCTAGGGAGAGTTACCAAGCAATCGCCTCGAGGCCAAAAAGATGGAGCACAAAGCATTGCGATACCTTCTTCCAGACGGGGTATTGTACAAATGAGGGTTCTCATTGCCACTTCTGAGGTGCTTCGACTCGTAAGAGGCGGACTATGTAATGAGAGAGGTACATTAGGGCATCTATTGAAACCACTCTAGAAGTCGCTCGATGGCCATGAAGTTGATCCGACAAGGATACTATTGGCCAAAGATGGGGGTCAATGCCTGAGCCTTTGCTCGTTGATTCAACCACTACTAAAAGGTCACCTTGGTACCAAAAAAACCTCCCACCATTCTCACCCCAATTGAAGGTTTCTGGCCATTTGCACAATAGGAGATAGACCTCATCAAACCCCTTCCCATTGGCAAAGGTCAAATTAAATTCGTAGTGATCATTGTTGACTACTTCACCACGTGGGCGGAGGCCGAGACCTTAACAATGAAACCAAGAAAAAGGTCACCACCTTCATATGGAGAACATACTGTGCCGGTTTGGGGTGCCTTACGTTATCATCTTTGATAACAGATGCAAGTTTGATAATGCCAACTTCAAAGAATTCTGTGAGAAACTCAACATCAAACACTTCACCTCATCCTCTTGCACATCCTTAAATGAATGGACAAGTAGAGGTAGTGACCAAAATTATCAAGCATGGACGCAAGACCTGGTTAGAAGAGTTGAAGGGTGCCTGGGCCGAGTAGCTGCTCGTAGTTGTTTGGTCCTACCAAACCACTGCCCGAATAGCAATGGAAAAAGGCCCCATTCTTCTTAGCGTTCGAGGCTGAAGTTGTAGTGTCGATCAAGATTGGCCTCCCTTCTTTACGCATGTTGGAGTTCATAGACTCTCAGACTGACGAGGTCTTGAAGTTACATCCCGACTTTCTGGAAGAAGCTCGCCGAAACTCAGAGCTCTGATACGCCGAGTATCGTAACTGAATGGTCTGCTTCTATAACTCTCATGTCCAACTTCACCAATTCAAGGTTGGTGACCTCGTTCTAAGCAAAGTCTTCCAACACCATGGTGCCCTAGAACCAAACTAGGAAGGGCTAGACGAGGTGAATTAATTCTGCCAACGAGGAACCTACACGCTGGCTGACCTAGATGGTAAGGTCCTACCTCGTCTGTGGAATGTCGAGTGCCTTTGAATGTATTATCAATAAATACTTACACCTCAACGAAACACTAAGATTAATGTTCTTTAAATAAAGAAAACTCGATTTGAGACAAACACCAATTCTTCTCGATCGGGGTCCTCTCAAATGGGGGCCTACTACTTATATTATTGACACAATATAGTTTTCATTGCTTAAAATGTGCGAAAAATAAAAGTCAAGAAAGTCAAGAAGTAATAAGAAATCTAGAAAGCAGCAGATTTTATTAATGAATTCGATCTTAATGCAACACCCTAAGGTCGACTTTATTACAATAGAGTCCTAAGGTCTAGGAACTACGACGAAGAAACCCCTCCGTGAGGGAGGAAACAAACGATGGCTCGCCTCCTCGAGTCAGCCCAACGAACTTGGCTAAATACTTCCCTGCTTAATGAGAGGGTGAAGGTCGCTCCCAGCTGGCAAGCCAGGACCCAACCTGAAGAGAAGATCCACCTCGGTAGCTAATGCCATGGTGGGCTAGACTTATGATGATTGGCCAGATCGGAATGGTAGGCTTGGACCCGCCTAGCCTGCCAGACGCTGGTGAAGCAAGACCGTTCTGCGTTAGCTCCAGCTCGAGTTCGGACGATTGAAGTTAGAGAGTGAGACTGCAGCCAAGACTATCAACCTGCCTGAGCACTTGGGTGAGACGAGCTTCGATCCTCTTATGGATGGCTAACCATTGCTTGGACTCATCCTTTTCCTTATGAATATAGTCCACCAAGTCAAGTTGAAGAGCTGTGTTCTTAGCTATCGCAGCCTTGCCATCCGGGTAATAACCAAGCTCGAGGAGAGATCTATCCAAAAGGGACTTGAGATATGAGTGGGGGACTCAGGGTCAGCTGAGGCCGAGACCCCACTACGCTCCTCAGAACTAGACATTTAACTTCTGAGAAAGGGGATGAGAAGAGCATGAAGGAGACTCCTCTGACCTCCTCGAACTCCTGACTTCCTCGAAAAGGGGCAAAAACTTAGGGAACTAGTGATCCCAAATTCCAGGGAAGATGCCTCGAATCCCGAGCCATAAGGATGATCTTCGAGGTGAAAGAGCTCGGCCCCATGTTGCGACCTCCGAACTCAAGGTGGAGATTGGCCATGAGAAAATCCACTTAAGTAAAAAGACAACTCCAAGTTAGCATTTCGCTTGAGTCGCGAGGATAATCATGAGGAAAAAGAGTTCAGTATAAGTACGACCTTAGAGCTCACGACGGCGGTCGGTCGCAAGAGAGTTCACTTAAGTTAAAAAGAGATGAATTCAAGTAAAAAGGAATGACTCCATTTCATTAAAAGAATGAGGTGATGCAAAAGTTGAAATTCCTAAAAGTAAAAGGAAACAAAAAGAAAGTGATCGACCCTAGCAAAGGGATACACGAGTGGAGGGGAAGGGAGCTATGACCTAACTCTACCTTAGATAAGTATGTCCCCAAGGTGATTCAGGTAGTCCTCGTTGGGAAGTACCTCGGTAGGAGGAGGGAGAGCTGCACCGTCTGGCACTGCAGCTCTAGTGGCCGAGCCCACATCCGTCCTGTAGAAACGACCCAATCTGCTTCATAGGTCGTCCGAATGGCCTTGCTATTCCGGCCAGGGAATTGGTCCTTAGCCTTATCCAAGGCATAGTCAAAGCCACCCGTCGCACAATTTTTCTGCATATCTCGAGTACCAAGGTGCTCTTCAAACGTCATCGTCAACAGTGAAGGGTCAGAGAGAGTCAATTGTGCCTGAGCCAGTGTCTCCTCTGTAGCCTTCTTTTCCTCGGCAGCTCAAGACACACCTTCTTTAGCTCGCCCTCGGTGCCTTGCACCACTCTTGGGCCGCTTTCATATCCTGCTTAAAGGCGGCGATCACAAATTGGGATTCTTTGAGATGGCTCTTCAGGGATTCAACCTCTCGCAGGACTTCAGTAAGCTTGGAATCTACCTCAACTCGGTCGCCGCATCTTCGCGACGTTTCTCCTTAGCAGCGCACCTCTTCTTCGTCAACTCGAACTCGTGCTTGGTCAGTCATAGTCTACTGTGTTCGCTCTTGTAGCTAGATACTCACCACCACAGCCCTTTTGCAAAGGGACACGAGAGCCTGCATAAAGTCTAAGTTAGTAAAGCAAGCACAAGGTTGAAAATGAGACAAGGGAAGGTGGAAAGCTGAATTACTCGAGCCATATCATCGTATGATCGACTCAACAGACCGTAAGCATGCTGCAAATTGGAGCCCACTCTCCTCAAGGCTCGGTCCATAAGCAAACAAATTGCATTCCCAACCATCACTTCCACCTCGGACTACTGAAAGGTGGCTACAAAGGGGACGTCAAAGTCCAAGGGCCCCTCAGCATTGAGACGGGGAGGGGGCTAGGAGTCAAATGATAGGATCGCCACATTCGGGTGGCAGAATTTCGCTTCCTCATCCTATCGAAGAGCTAAGACCTTGGCAGGATCATCACCGGGCGGCAGAGGCACAATGAAAGGCTTCTGGACGACAACGACAAGAGCAGCTGGTGGAAAAACTACAAAGGGAGTGGAAGATGTCGAGCTCCAAGGTGGTAGCTCGACCCTCACGTGCCAGTTTGAGGGGCCAGCGCCATATGCATCTCGATAGCACTTTTCATGTTGCTTCATCTCGAAAGCAGATAGTTCAACAGACATTTCTCTTGGAACCACAAGGGTTAGCATAAGAACTGCCAAGGGAAAGAGAAAGATTGAGGTCCGAGCTCACCTCTTACTGGCGCCAACTAGAGACCATACTTGATGAGTTGCTCCTTGCTCAACAACATATCACTATGGCAGACCTTGGGGTTGTTGGGTTTTTATGTCCTAAAACTCATTGGCATGTAAACATATTTCATCATCAATAAAGTAGTTATTGAAGTTATTCAGTAAAGTTGTTATTGGATTAAGTATAACTCTGTAAATCGAATAAACTAAGAACTCATGGCTATAATATGAGTACTTAAGCTTTATGTGGGGACATAAAAGTGGATCAGGGTTAAGTAAATAGCCAAAATAGTCCATAGTATATGGATTAGGCTGGGTACCTTCTCCTAGGACACTATGGAACGCGGCTCGCTTTGTATATGATACAAACGTGTGATCCTAAATCGTTCATTTGAAGACATGCGAGTGGGGGCGTTCTATGCATAAGTTTGCATAAGACTGGACCGCGAACTAGTCAACTGTTTCTTTATAACGACGTTCACTGAAAACACTGACTAATTTCAAACTGATGATCTAGGTAACTTGATCTTAATCCTGAGCTAACTATGAACTTCTGTTTATTCAGGATCATCCTTTGATCTGCATGGGTGAGAAAGGCCCAATAGCGCCTGCTTAATATGCCTCCCATTTCAGGTGTAAGACTAGGTAGATAGCTGGGGGCTTAGTCCTACAAGATGGAATTCACTCCTACTCGAATCGAGGGATAGTAGAGAGGTTGTTCCCTTAAGGGCTGATTTCAGGTCTTGAACAAGGGGCCCCACCCTCTCGTTGGCCCGATAGGGAGTTCGGTTTGGTGGTTAGACCACAAACCAAGTTGTTCATTAGAGAGATCTGTGGTACCTAAGGAACAAGAGGTAACTCAGGGGTATGACGGTAATTGACCTAGCTGAGATTACGAACAACCTGTGAAGGTCGACTTACTAATCATGGTTATATCAAATGGACACAAATATTTCTATAGTGAGAAGAGTTCAGCTACGGGCTTTAGCGGAGTGACCCGTTAGTTAACGAATGTTGGTTAACTAGGTCAAAGAGTTTGGCCGGTTAATCTTGGATCGTTGGAGCTCATGATCTATATGTCCATTAGGTCCCTCGGCTATCTCATATCAAGTAACACCTTGGAACAGTGTGGTGAATGAATTTGAAGAGTTCAAATTCGGTTTCAGAGAATGTTAAATATATATGATATATATAATCTATCGACGTTTGATTGTGAATTAAACGATCGAGGGGAGTTGAAAATAACATTTAAATGAGATTTAAATGTTGTATA
>JAOANK020580848.1:0-24596 GCA_026257165.2 Telfairia occidentalis
AGGCATGTGGTTGGTGTACCCTTCATTGCCAGCATATAGCACTCTCGTGAAGTACGTTGCTCTCCTCAGATGACTCTCACATCGTTGGGCGTGGGAAACTTCATCATTTGATGAAAGGTGGAAGGTACGGCCCGTAACGCGTGTATTGTGGGCCGACCGAGGATGGCGTTGTATGCCGAGGTGCCGTCCACCACCACGAACTCGAGTACCTTTGTTATCTGAGTTGGTCCTTCGCCCAAGCTTACCGGGAGTTCCACGCAGCCTTCCAGTGTTATCTGTTCCCCTGAGAAGCCTACCAGGGGGGTTGGGCTTGGTTTCAGCTGACTTCGTTGCCATCCTAACTTCGCTTACGTAAAGTAGGATAAAACATTGGTGGAAGCTCCGCCATCAATAAGGATGCAAAACACCCTTACATGATCAATATCTGCACGGATGACGAGGGCGTCATTGTGAGGGTTATGACAACTCCTGGCGTCTTTGTCATCGAATGTGATGGTGGGCGTAGGATGAGGATTTGGGACATGGCATACCTCGTTTAGGGCCTCCCTGACCAGGGATTTTCTCTTCTGCCCCAAATGTCCTTCTGACCATCCTCCGAAGATCGTGTGGATTTATGCGGGACGATCCTTCCTAGGTGGCCGCGACCTTTCCCGTTCTCCAGTTGCCGGGGTGTCTCCTGGACGTCGTTGGGCGACAAATTTTTTGAGATACCCTTTTTGGATAAGGGTTTCGACCTACTCCTTTAATTCATAGCAATCTGACGTGTCATGGCCATGATCTCAGTGGAATTGGTAGTACTTTGATTGGTCCCGCCTATGTGACCCTGCTTTTAGCTTCTTGGGAGGGGTGAAAAGTCCTACTTCCTCGGCGATAGCGTAGATTTCTGCAATCAGCACGGTTGTAGGTGTGTATTTTTCAAACTTCGGCCTTCTGCTGGAGCGCTTGTCATCACGCTTCTCATCCCGGTGCTCGCCCCGAGACGTATCGCGCTGAAGAGATGTTGTCTGGTGATGCCCTTTATCCTTTGCTCTATGGGACGGCGTTGGCATAGATGCCGCGGTAGCCATCCTTTTTGAGATAAGGAGATCCTCAACCGTCATGAGACCGTTGGCGTGTGAAAGAACTTCTGCGAACGTTTTTGGTTTATGGATCGTGATGTACTGCAACATCTCCTGGTGTTTGCAGCATCCAATGAACGCAGCTATAATTACTTCGTCCGAGTAGTCACTTACAAGCAATGCTTCTTGCTGGAACCGGGTAACAAATTGTCGTAACGTTTCACCCTCTGGTATTGAGCCATCAGATGACTGGAGGGGCGCCGGTTTTCGCTACTTCCCAGGAATTGGTCGACGAAAAGTTCGGCTAACTGTTGGAAGGTGGAGATCATATCTGGCTTCAACTTGCGATACCAAGCCCGTGTCGCCCCTGTCAGAGTAACAGAAAATGCGTGACATCTAATTGCATCTGGTACTCGATGTAACTCCATCTTCGACCGATAAGTGTCAACGTGTTCGACGGGATCGGTCGTGCCATCGTACGGCTTCATGGTAGGATCCTTGAATTTTTCTGGGATCTCGGTACCCATTACCTCGGCTGTGAAGGGCTCTAATCCTGGTTTTAGGATGTGCCTCGCAGCGGCCATTCCGGGAGCCTTATCAGTAGTGGACTCCTTTTTTAGACCTCTTACTCTGCTCGGACTTCCTCTAAGGCATTCTCCTAATCAGGTTTGGTTGAAGCCTCAGTGTAGCGGCTCTTACTGTAGGATGCGCTTCGCTCTCGCTGCTTGGCTTCGATCTTATCCGCAAATTGGGCTGGGTCGGGCCCCTCTTCGAGCTGACCCTTTTTGAGCTAACCCGAGTGTGGCTTCGCTTCGTTGATTGGTCGGCAAGGTACTCTGACCGCGTGAGTCGACTATGCACAGATGCTCCAGCTTGGCGCTGGCAAACCCTGGGGTCTATCCCCCGAGGCTCGTGCTGCCATGTTGCTGGATCTCAGAGTCTCGAGGTTGAGTCGGGGCATGTGGAGTATTGTTTACTAAAACTTGCATCTGCGCTTGTACAACTTGGATGATATGTGCTTGGTCACGAACCAAAGCCTGTAGAGTCTCAATCTGGGTAGTGGCCGTCTGATGCCCTCGGCCTCTCTCTCCTCTCCTGGTCGGATGGGATGGGTTGGGCTGCACAGTGGCTGTTTGTTCATTGTCGGACTGCGACCGGCGTTTATCACTTGCTGAATGGTCAGAACCCGATCGTGCCATCTTTAGATTAGGCTTGTTTCGTCTGATTTCCCACATACGGCGCCAAATGTTAATGCACGAAAAATCCTGCCTATGACGTGGCCTGAGCTATGGTTGTCCTCGAACCTGAAAGAAGATGACGAGGTGAGGTGGGGTGGTGATGACCACACTCCGACGCTCAAGTCAGTAAAGGCAGAAGAAATGAGTAAGAAAGTGTTCTCAGATCTCGTTGCATACCTTTTGAGGTGATTCTGACTTACTTTTATACTTGAGGTTGGGGGAGTCATTTGCGGTGTAACACTTCTGATCGGCCTTGATTCATGGCGGACTTAGAGCGGAGGAATTAGTGGGATGATTTCGTCCCACTCGCGCCCTGTAAGGATCAATCTAAGGGACTCATTCCCGTCCTCGGGCTAGTCCCCCTCTGACCGAGCTTCGGCGTCTCATTTGACCTTGGCTATGATCTAGGTCTACTTATACACGTGGCGGTCTTACGCCTGCCCACGTGTGCCAGTATTTTCATGCCTCATCAGTAGGGATATTCAATTTTGGAGGATGAGGAGTAGAACTGGACAAAAGAAACAAAAGTGAAGCAACAAGAGCTGTCTCCAAATCCTAATGAACTGGTTGATGATGCACCAGTTAGAGGGACTAGACCACTGAGTGAAGTATATGAAAGAAGTAATGTAGCTGTGTTGGAGCCTGCAGGATATGAAGAAGCTAAAATAAAGCAAAAGTGAATAAAGGCAATGAAGGAGGAGCTGAGTATGATAGAGAAGAACAAGACATGGGAGCTGTCGGAAAGACCTGCAAACAAAAAAGTGATTGGAGTCAAATGAGTTTTCAATACTAAATTGAATCCAGATGGCTTTGTAAATAAGCTGAAGGCCAGGTTAATAGTGAAAGGGTATGCACAAGTCTGAGGAGTTGATTTCTCTAAGACTTTTGCACCTGATGCAAGGATGGACACAAATAGGTTACTACTGGTTGTGTCAGCTTAGCGTGGATGGAAGGTGCATTAGTTGGATGTGAAGTCAACATTCCTGCATATAGAGTTAAAGGAAGAGATCTATGTCGAGCAACGAGGTGGATTCATCTCACCAAGACAAGAACAAAGGGTTTGTTTGTTGAAGAATGCTCTTTATGGGTTGAAGCAAGCTCCAGGGCATGGTACAGCAAGATGGATGAACACTTGCAGAACTTGGATTTGTGAAGAGTCTGAGTGAATCCACACTCTATGTGAAGAAATCAAGTACTAATATTGTGATTGTGTCTCTCTATGTAGATGACTTGTGGTGACAGAAAGTGGTGGTGTTCAAATAGAGGTATTCAAGCAAGAAATGATGAAGGTGTTTGAGATGACTGATCTAGGTTTGATGCATTACTTCCTTGGGATGAAGATTCAATAAGGATAGAATGAAATGTTCCTTTGTCAAAAGAAGTACGTGAGAGAGATATTGAAGAGATTCAATATGGAGAAGTGTAAAAGTGTAAACACTCCAATGATTTAGAAGGAGAAGTTGCAGAAGGCTAATGGAGAGGAACCTGCAGATGAAAGTATGTACAAATGTCTAGTTGGATGCCTCATGTATCTCACTTCCACTAGACTTGACATCATGTACTTTATAAGTGTTCTATCTAGATTTCTTCACTGTGCAAGCAAGAATCATATGATTGCTGCAAATAGGGTTCTGGGATATCTAAAAGGCACACTGTCTTTTGGGATCAAGTTCAACAAAGTTGAGAGTTTTGAGTTGCAAGGTTACTCAAATAGTGATTGGGTTAGGTCACTGGGTGATATGGAGAGTAGTTCTGGGTATTGTTTCACTTTTGGCTTAGGGTGTTTCTTATAGTATTCAATAAAGTAAGATATAGTGGCTCAGTCAACTACAGAAGCTGAGTTTATTGCAGTAATTGCAACAGTGAACCAAGCTGTTTAGTTGAAGAAGTTGATGCATGACATACATCGGAAGCAAGAAGAAAGTGTAAAGGTGTTTGTGGATAATCAAGTCACTCTAGCTATTTCATTGAATCCAATTTTTTATGGGAGGACCAAGCATTTTAAGATCAAGTATTATGTTTTGAGAGAGATGCAAAAGAAAGGTGAAATGCAGTTGGTCCATTGCAGCTCAGAAGAGCAAATAGCAGATATCTTTACTAAGTCTTTTAGTGTTGGTCGTTTTCAAGTTCTTAGAAGCAAGCTAAGTGTTTACAACATTTGAGTCAGGAAGAGAATGTTAGTTGACTCAAGCAACAAACAAATTAGTCTTAAGTCCTAGTCTTTAGAAAAGTTGCTTATTTTTAGTTCAACTTGGTTGCTAGTCTTGTGGGTTTAGTTATCTCTAATTTTAGAACTTGAGACTGTATAAATAAAAGAGTTATTGAATGGAAAAACACACTTCCACAATTCTTCTCTTTTCTCTAAAACAACCATTAGGGAGAGATGTTGGTATTTTCAAATAGAGATGTGAGCCAAGGGAGAATATATTAATAGACAGAAATTAGTAAAGAAAAATGTGTAAAAATATATTTTTTTTTTTACTTCAATAACATATGAGGTTGGGTAAAGTATATATGCTTTAATTAATACTTGCTATATTTAGATTGGAGGTAAAAAGAAATTCTTAATTAGATACATTTCTCTCTGTCTATATATATATATATATATATATTGTTAAGGAGGACAACACCTCAAATATCTCTACCATGGTATGATATTGTCCACTTTGGACATAAACTCTATCGTTTTTTCTTTTAGTTTCACCCAAAAAGCTTCACACCAATGAAGATAGTTGTCCTCACTTATATACCGTAGATCTCTCTCATTTCTAGTCAATATGTTGGGATAATGTTTGCATTCCCAACATATATGACACACGCTGTGGAAAGAATGTTTATAGAGATTCAAGTAGAAAGAATTAGTGATAGATAGCATAAAAGAGGGGTCAGTAAATGTATAAGTTAAAGGAATGCAAAAGCAATGGGGGTGTTACAAAGACTAGTTGGGAAGTACCGATTTGGAGGTTTTAGAACATTGTAAGAATTTGTGATGTAAGAAATAAAATTGAAAGGCGGTAAGGAAAAAAAATGTATAACGAAGAAAAGAGGGGAGAAGATAGTGGGAAATTTTGTACACATGTAAGAGAATGAAAGATAGACGATAGAGTTGCGTAAAATAGAGTTCACACATTCATATTTCTTTTATCCACAAGACAAGCATTGTATTGGTAGTACAAAGGTGGAAAATGGCAGTGAATAATAATTGAAATGAATATTTGGAAGGAGGCTATACCGACTGGCCATGGTCTTGAATTAGCATTAAATGTGTCGGGACACAATTTTTGTCTTTTTACGTACATAATCAACATGCAGCCAGTATGGTATAGCCCAGGATCATATGAACATATTAATTAATTAAGTTTCATTGGGGGAGAGAGATCATAATATTCGGAGATTATGGAGATTGAGGCTGCGAATTTCCAAATTAGGACGCAGGATTGAAATGGAAGAAGTAATTAGGATGGATGGATGAAGAAATAAAAGAGGGGCATTCACATACACGAGATTGCTGTATACTTTCCTCGTTAACAAGGCAGTGCAGTGCAGTGACTGCTGGGTGGGTTGGGTTGTCTGTGTGAATTCTAACAAAGACAATCTTTTCAAGGGCCCCTTTCATTGTCTCCACTATACGCTTCAACCACTTACTCTCTCCCTCAGATTCTTCCTCTCCTCTTCCCTCCTATCCTTGCCACATGCAACTCATCCGTATCCCCTCCCCTCCACCTTTACCCATCCAAACCCTTCATCATTTTCCAACAACTTAACTGGATAGATCATAGTAAAACATATAAATATATGCGGAGATCAAATTAAAGGCGTTTAATGCACAATGGAACAACTGTTAAGTTAGGCTTACCCTACTAATCATGCATGTCCCACGCATGATTAGTAGGGTAAAAGAAATTACAATAACATGTACCAAAGTTTAATTTACAAGAACGATAAAGAAATTTTCATTTCAGACGAAAAATCTCTATCTTCTGTCGTCTCAAGCACCAGACTTCACAAAATCATGTGCTCTCCTGAATATAAAAATAGATGAATTCTCATATAATGTTTTAAAATTGCGCCACATCTTTGAGAAAAAAAACAACTCAAAAGCGATGATTTTTATCTCTATATTATCTTCCACTCAAATCTAAGCCTTCTCTCTATAGGTCATGATTATCTTCCACTTAAGTCAAGTATAGATGAAAACTAGTAAGAAAAAATAATTGATGTGTGGAGTTGGATTGGAAAATGAATGGTAAGTGTGGTTTGAAAAGTGATTAGATAGTGGTTATTGATATTCGTCACACAATTTACCGTTTATTTTTTAAAACTCGTATATGTGTCACCCTACTCAGTTTATAACTCAGTAACTACGTCAAGTTTTTTCACTTATTTTAATAATAAAATTATTCAGAAGCATATTTAAATCAATTTCAAAAGTGAAAGGTAGAAGTTAAACTTTTTAAATGATAGGGGATATTTGAAACCAACCTCAACTGTATATTTTTTTCTTACTACATATTTTGAAGATGTTTTATTAATCATTTTAAAGTTCACTTTTTGTATAATCAGGTTTTGAATCAATTTGATTTATCAAAAATATTTTTTAATTATTAACGAATACAATATATTTTAATAATCTAAAATCACTTAGGAAACTATACTTACATTGCGTTTGAGATTAAAAAAGAAAAAAAAACTTTTCGAATAACATCATTTTTTTTATAAGCACCATTGAAAAAAATATAATTTCTTGAGTATTTTAAACGATCAAAATTGGTTTTTTAAAAAATATTAATAAATAAAACGCACTTCACAAAAAATTGGATTAGTTTAAAAATTATTTTTTGAAGAAATACTAAGAAGATGAATCACTATAAATAATTTTTTTCTTATTACATATTTTGAAGAGAAATATTTGTATTTAAAATATTTTTTAAAAAATAATTAAATTAAAAGATGTGAAACAGATTCTTAATATACTCTTAATTAGGGTATCTTTAGCATGACTTTCAATTTAATCACTTTTTCATAAAAAAAAAATATTGATAAATATAGTATTTATATTTTATATTTTTTTAAAAGTGATATTATTAATTGCAAATATGTTTTTTTTTCTTATTACGTATTTTGAATAATTTCAATTAATCATTTTTAAGTCATTTTTGGATGATAATTCATTTCACTTGTGTTTGTTCAAAAATAACTTTTAAATTAATTCAATTTTTTATAGTTTATTTTATTTGTGAAGTATTTTGCATAAAACACTTTTGATTTCAAAAATTACTCAAGAAGCTATACTAAACTCACTTTAAATTGTTAATTTTTTAAAAAATGTTCATAGAAAAAATAATTTGATTTCAAAAGCACTTTTTTCCATAGTTATTCCAAATAATATCCTTCTAAAAGTGCTTATAAAAAAAGTGATTTCATTTTAAAAAAAATATTCTTCCAAAAGTCATCCCAAATAAATGTGAAAAGTTAACTGGCACACACACCTATCTAATTTCATGTATATAAGAAAAATTAATTGTTAGTTTTGTCGGTTGGTCAATAAACTGGCGATCTTCCTTTTCTTTTTTAGACGAAGCAGTATTATATAATTTGCAGTGTGAGTTGGCAAGTTCAATATTGGTACGCAGATGATTAGAAACACTGAGAATGGAGTCAAAAAGAAGAGTCCAAAGACAAAATGTCGTGTGCCTAAATTGGTAGACCCCAAGTAATCTGAGAGTGAGGTGGAGAAAATCTGTGGTGGTTGGGAACATGTTGCTCAGCTCAGCCTTCTGTACCTTTCTCTCTCTGCCTCCTAAAGGCAAACGTAACATTGCTTCAGACTAAAATGCTAACCCAGTACCCAACTCAATTTATGCACAACCCACCGGTGGCTTTTCAGCTTAGTTAAGAGGACAACATCCCAAATATCTTCACATATTATCTACTTTGGGCATAAGCCCTCATGATTTTGCTTTTGGAACTCCTTAAAAAGCCTCATACCAATGAAGATAGTAGATCTCTCACTTTCCTAGCGAATATGAGACAATGTTTGCACTCCTAAAAAACGTCCCCTCAAACAAGGTACCACTTGGCACCCACCTAATACTCATCTGGAGTACCCACTTAAACCTCCACTCAAAGAACTATTTATCCGAACGCGTCACATTGATTTACCGACACAGCTAGGTTCCGACCATGGCTCTGATACCACTTGTTAAGGATGACAACACTCTAAATATCACCACAATAGTATGATATTGTCCACTTTTGGCATAAGTTCTCATGGTTTTGCTTTTGGTTTCACCCAAAAGGCCTCACACCAATGGAGATACTTGTCCTCACTTATATACCATGGATCTCAAATATCTTTAATGGTATGATATTGTCAACTTTGGGCCTAAGCCCTCATGGTTATGCTTTTGGTTTCACCCCAAAGGCTCCATACCAATGGAGATACTTGTCCTCACTTATATACCATGAATTTCTAACTTTTCTAGCCAATGTAGGATAATGTTTACACTCCTAACAAACCCTTTTCAGTCAAAGCCTAAAACAGAGAAGTCTTAGTTAATTGACTCCAACAGCACTTTTGAGTAAAAAACATATAAAAGAGATCTTTGCTTTACTTATCTGGATTGATGTTTTTCCAGATAAAGAATTCAAGAAAAGAACAAGGAACAAACCAAAGCTGACGCTTCTATTGGGGAGAATGCATTTGAATATGCTGAGGTATTGGCTACCACTGATTCTACGACCATGAGTGAAAAGCCTGAGATAAAGAGAGAGTGCGTACTCGACTCAGGATGTATACCTATCATATGACTCCCTCAAATCATGGTTTGTAACCTACAAATCATGGGAGGGAGGGATCAGTCTTCATGAGTAATAATCATAGCTACAAGGTTGTGGGGCTTGACACCATACTTCTTAAACTCCAAGACAATAAAGAAATTCTAATCAAAGAAGTAATACATGTTCTTGATTTATGTACGAAATTGGTCTCTTTAGGAATGTTTGATGAATAAGGTTGTAACTATCAAAGGAAGAAATGATGTTTATCTGCTGTTAAAGAATCAAGAGTCATCTCCTCAGCAATTAGAACCAATGGATATACATCCTAAAGGAAGTGACTGCTCCCAGCCATGCACTATCGTCTCAAGACAACACAAATGAAGAATTAAAGCTATGGCATAGAATTAGATTATCTCACATTAGTGAAGGCAGATTGAAGGAATTCATCAAATAAGGACTGATTAAGATCACTAAAGGAAGTCAAAGACTTAGTTTGTGTGAACATTGTGTGTATGGCAAAGCCAAAAGAATGACGTTTACCAAGGGACAACATTCAACTATAGCAATACTCAATTATATTCATGCTGACTTTTGGGGACCCTTCAAGACTCCAACCTTAAGTGGTCAAGATATTTTCTATCATTGGTGGATGATTTCTCAAGAAAGGTATGGACTTTCCTACTCAAATCCAAAGATCAGACATTTTAGAAATTCAAAGAATGGAAATCAAAAGTTGAGAACCAAACTGATAGAAAGGTTAAATTTCTAAGGACAAACAACAGACTTGAGTTCCTTGGGAATCATTTCAACCAGTTTTGTGCAGAACATGGCGTTACTAGACACAAAATAGTAGCTTACACACCTCAACATAATGGTATGGTCAAACAAATGAATAGGACAATCATGGAAAGAGTGAGGTTGTAGGTTGTATGATCTCTCAAGTCTCTTTACCTTATAATTTATGGGCAGAGGCTATGGCAACAACCACTTATGCCATAAATAGAAGCCTCTGCTCTTCTGTAGATTATCTTAAAACAGTACCAAAAGAAAAATGGTGCAGAACAAGTCTGGATCTATCAAACCTAAAGACCTTTGGGTGTGTTGGTTTTATCCACTTAAAACAAGGAAAGTTGGAGCCTAGAGCTCTAAAATGCATGTTTCTTGGATACCCGGAAGGTACAAAGGGATATAAGTTTCGGGATTTTAAGTCTAGAAGAAGCATCATTAGCAAAGATGTGACCTTCAAGGAAAATGAGTTCTATATGAAATCAGAAAATAAAGGAGACAAGAAATCTTCTAATAAGAAGATGATCGCAGACGACTATGCGTCACCAAAAGCACACGGATCAATCGTAGTATAATAAAATGATCCGGAGATTGAGATTCTAATGCATCGCCTCTGGGAATCGAGATTCTAATTCTTTAGTTATTGATTAATTCTTTCAATTTTATTTAAGGAACTGAATGATTATGCAACAAATCTAATATAAAAGTGAATAAAATGAGCATGCTAATAGGCACGTAAATAGAGGAAAATCAAGAATCAAGCAGTTCTAGGGTGTTGGTGTTGTAAACAGAGCAATTAACTATTTAATT
This sequence comes from Telfairia occidentalis, assembly GCA_026257165.2. NCBI lineage: Eukaryota > Viridiplantae > Streptophyta > Magnoliopsida > Cucurbitales > Cucurbitaceae > Telfairia > Telfairia occidentalis. The sequence continues at coordinate 10,673 of JAOANK020580848.1, forward strand.
AAACTCGCAGATGCATTTAATTACTAATTTTTTAAGTCTAAGGTTTACAAACTCGAGTTTCTCCCTCTCGAGGTTCACCGACTCTCACTAAAAACTCCATGTTGAGTGATAAATTTTGTGACCAATTATAAATTTACACGTGTCTTTAAATTATAATTAAAAGACATAAAATTGGCAAATTAAATAATGTCACTTATTTATTGTAAGGTCCTATGACATAATTTAGTCTAATAGATTGTGTCACATGTTGGGCTAAAAGCCAAGTAAGCCCAAAGTCACTAAAATGGAATTGAGTTAACCCATAATTCAAATCCATTAAAAAGAGTTTAATTAAATTTAAATAAACTCAAGTCTGAGTGGGACTCAAAAGTCAAGCCTAAGCCCAAATTCATATCAGATCCACCAAAATCTGTATAAATAGAAGGGTCCCCCCCATATACATTCATTTAGAAGATTTAGAAGATTGAAAATTTAGAAGACTCACAAGATTCAGAATTCAGAATCCATAGAGAAGACTTCCAAATGATTCAAGACTTTTGAAGCCCAAAAGAAGTTGAAGACTAGAAGACTTCAAGAAACTATATTTTTTAATTATTAACGAATACAATATATTTTAATAATCTAAAATCACTTAGGAAACTATACTTACATTGCGTTTGAGATTAAAAAAGAAAAAAAAACTTTTCGAATAACATCATTTTTTTTATAAGCACCATTGAAAAAAATATAATTTCTTGAGTATTTTAAACGATCAAAATTGGTTTTTTAAAAAATATTAATAAATAAAACGCACTTCACAAAAAATTGGATTAGTTTAAAAATTATTTTTTGAAGAAATACTAAGAAGATGAATCACTATAAATAATTTTTTTCTTATTACATATTTTGAAGAGAAATATTTGTATTTAAAATATTTTTTAAAAAATAATTAAATTAAAAGATGTGAAACAGATTCTTAATATACTCTTAATTAGGGTATCTTTAGCATGACTTTCAATTTAATCACTTTTTCATAAAAAAAAAATATTGATAAATATAGTATTTATATTTTATATTTTTTTAAAAGTGATATTATTAATTGCAAATATGTTTTTTTTTCTTATTACGTATTTTGAATAATTTCAATTAATCATTTTTAAGTCATTTTTGGATGATAATTCATTTCACTTGTGTTTGTTCAAAAATAACTTTTAAATTAATTCAATTTTTTATAGTTTATTTTATTTGTGAAGTATTTTGCATAAAACACTTTTGATTTCAAAAATTACTCAAGAAGCTATACTAAACTCACTTTAAATTGTTAATTTTTTAAAAAATGTTCATAGAAAAAATAATTTGATTTCAAAAGCACTTTTTTCCATAGTTATTCCAAATAATATCCTTCTAAAAGTGCTTATAAAAAAAGTGATTTCATTTTAAAAAAAATATTCTTCCAAAAGTCATCCCAAATAAATGTGAAAAGTTAACTGGCACACACACCTATCTAATTTCATGTATATAAGAAAAATTAATTGTTAGTTTTGTCGGTTGGTCAATAAACTGGCGATCTTCCTTTTCTTTTTTAGACGAAGCAGTATTATATAATTTGCAGTGTGAGTTGGCAAGTTCAATATTGGTACGCAGATGATTAGAAACACTGAGAATGGAGTCAAAAAGAAGAGTCCAAAGACAAAATGTCGTGTGCCTAAATTGGTAGACCCCAAGTAATCTGAGAGTGAGGTGGAGAAAATCTGTGGTGGTTGGGAACATGTTGCTCAGCTCAGCCTTCTGTACCTTTCTCTCTCTGCCTCCTAAAGGCAAACGTAACATTGCTTCAGACTAAAATGCTAACCCAGTACCCAACTCAATTTATGCACAACCCACCGGTGGCTTTTCAGCTTAGTTAAGAGGACAACATCCCAAATATCTTCACATATTATCTACTTTGGGCATAAGCCCTCATGATTTTGCTTTTGGAACTCCTTAAAAAGCCTCATACCAATGAAGATAGTAGATCTCTCACTTTCCTAGCGAATATGAGACAATGTTTGCACTCCTAAAAAACGTCCCCTCAAACAAGGTACCACTTGGCACCCACCTAATACTCATCTGGAGTACCCACTTAAACCTCCACTCAAAGAACTATTTATCCGAACGCGTCACATTGATTTACCGACACAGCTAGGTTCCGACCATGGCTCTGATACCACTTGTTAAGGATGACAACACTCTAAATATCACCACAATAGTATGATATTGTCCACTTTTGGCATAAGTTCTCATGGTTTTGCTTTTGGTTTCACCCAAAAGGCCTCACACCAATGGAGATACTTGTCCTCACTTATATACCATGGATCTCAAATATCTTTAATGGTATGATATTGTCAACTTTGGGCCTAAGCCCTCATGGTTATGCTTTTGGTTTCACCCCAAAGGCTCCATACCAATGGAGATACTTGTCCTCACTTATATACCATGAATTTCTAACTTTTCTAGCCAATGTAGGATAATGTTTACACTCCTAACAAACCCTTTTCAGTCAAAGCCTAAAACAGAGAAGTCTTAGTTAATTGACTCCAACAGCACTTTTGAGTAAAAAACATATAAAAGAGATCTTTGCTTTACTTATCTGGATTGATGTTTTTCCAGATAAAGAATTCAAGAAAAGAACAAGGAACAAACCAAAGCTGACGCTTCTATTGGGGAGAATGCATTTGAATATGCTGAGGTATTGGCTACCACTGATTCTACGACCATGAGTGAAAAGCCTGAGATAAAGAGAGAGTGCGTACTCGACTCAGGATGTATACCTATCATATGACTCCCTCAAATCATGGTTTGTAACCTACAAATCATGGGAGGGAGGGATCAGTCTTCATGAGTAATAATCATAGCTACAAGGTTGTGGGGCTTGACACCATACTTCTTAAACTCCAAGACAATAAAGAAATTCTAATCAAAGAAGTAATACATGTTCTTGATTTATGTACGAAATTGGTCTCTTTAGGAATGTTTGATGAATAAGGTTGTAACTATCAAAGGAAGAAATGATGTTTATCTGCTGTTAAAGAATCAAGAGTCATCTCCTCAGCAATTAGAACCAATGGATATACATCCTAAAGGAAGTGACTGCTCCCAGCCATGCACTATCGTCTCAAGACAACACAAATGAAGAATTAAAGCTATGGCATAGAATTAGATTATCTCACATTAGTGAAGGCAGATTGAAGGAATTCATCAAATAAGGACTGATTAAGATCACTAAAGGAAGTCAAAGACTTAGTTTGTGTGAACATTGTGTGTATGGCAAAGCCAAAAGAATGACGTTTACCAAGGGACAACATTCAACTATAGCAATACTCAATTATATTCATGCTGACTTTTGGGGACCCTTCAAGACTCCAACCTTAAGTGGTCAAGATATTTTCTATCATTGGTGGATGATTTCTCAAGAAAGGTATGGACTTTCCTACTCAAATCCAAAGATCAGACATTTTAGAAATTCAAAGAATGGAAATCAAAAGTTGAGAACCAAACTGATAGAAAGGTTAAATTTCTAAGGACAAACAACAGACTTGAGTTCCTTGGGAATCATTTCAACCAGTTTTGTGCAGAACATGGCGTTACTAGACACAAAATAGTAGCTTACACACCTCAACATAATGGTATGGTCAAACAAATGAATAGGACAATCATGGAAAGAGTGAGGTTGTAGGTTGTATGATCTCTCAAGTCTCTTTACCTTATAATTTATGGGCAGAGGCTATGGCAACAACCACTTATGCCATAAATAGAAGCCTCTGCTCTTCTGTAGATTATCTTAAAACAGTACCAAAAGAAAAATGGTGCAGAACAAGTCTGGATCTATCAAACCTAAAGACCTTTGGGTGTGTTGGTTTTATCCACTTAAAACAAGGAAAGTTGGAGCCTAGAGCTCTAAAATGCATGTTTCTTGGATACCCGGAAGGTACAAAGGGATATAAGTTTCGGGATTTTAAGTCTAGAAGAAGCATCATTAGCAAAGATGTGACCTTCAAGGAAAATGAGTTCTATATGAAATCAGAAAATAAAGGAGACAAGAAATCTTCTAATAAGAAGATGATCGCAGACGACTATGCGTCACCAAAAGCACACGGATCAATCGTAGTATAATAAAATGATCCGGAGATTGAGATTCTAATGCATCGCCTCTGGGAATCGAGATTCTAATTCTTTAGTTATTGATTAATTCTTTCAATTTTATTTAAGGAACTGAATGATTATGCAACAAATCTAATATAAAAGTGAATAAAATGAGCATGCTAATAGGCACGTAAATAGAGGAAAATCAAGAATCAAGCAGTTCTAGGGTGTTGGTGTTGTAAACAGAGCAATTAACTATTTAATTAAACTCGCAGATGCATTTAATTACTAATTTTTTAAGTCTAAGGTTTACAAACTCGAGTTTCTCCCTCTCGAGGTTCACCGACTCTCACTAAAAACTCCATGTTGAGTGATAAATTTTGTGACCAATTATAAATTTACACGTGTCTTTAAATTATAATTAAAAGACATAAAATTGGCAAATTAAATAATGTCACTTATTTATTGTAAGGTCCTATGACATAATTTAGTCTAATAGATTGTGTCACATGTTGGGCTAAAAGCCAAGTAAGCCCAAAGTCACTAAAATGGAATTGAGTTAACCCATAATTCAAATCCATTAAAAAGAGTTTAATTAAATTTAAATAAACTCAAGTCTGAGTGGGACTCAAAAGTCAAGCCTAAGCCCAAATTCATATCAGATCCACCAAAATCTGTATAAATAGAAGGGTCCCCCCCATATACATTCATTTAGAAGATTTAGAAGATTGAAAATTTAGAAGACTCACAAGATTCAGAATTCAGAATCCATAGAGAAGACTTCCAAATGATTCAAGACTTTTGAAGCCCAAAAGAAGTTGAAGACTAGAAGACTTCAAGAAATCAATCGTCTTCTTCAACAAATAAAAGTCAGAAGCTCGAAGCCGAAGCTCTTCAACAAACTAGAAGTCGAAGATCTTCAACAAGCTCAGAGCCAAAGTTCTTCAACAAGCTCGAAGCCAAAGTTTTTCAACAAACTCGAAGTAGAAGATTCTTCATCAAACAAGAAGTAGAAGACTTAGAAGATTCTTTAGCAAGCAGAAGTCGAACACTTAGAAAATTCTTTAACAAGTAGAAGTCAAAGGCTGAGAATACTCTTCAATAAACTAAAGCAACGACTCACATTACCTTGACTAGAGAACAAGCCCATCAACCCTCGAAGTGAAGTGCAAATCAGAGAGAAAGCATTAGAGGACGATTATACATTAGAGATTGTACTCCTACACAAAAATCAATAAAATCAAGTTCATTTTCACGAATCAAATTTTCCCAAAAATCGCGAGTGAACACTCCCTATTCGAAATCTCACAATAAGAAATTAAAAGCGGCATACAAGTAACCCATTACGAACATCACACATTCCCCTATAATTTTCGCACATAGAGAAACATATGTCTAAGTTCTTATGTCTAATTTACTACCCTCTCTCAAGTAAGACAGTAAACACAACAACAATACATTCATTGGGCAGACAAATGCAAGCATTAAGGACTGAAAATTAGAAGAAAATGGTAAATAAATACATTCAAGAGCTAAACCATACAATTAGTTGTCCATAAATTCACCAACACCCAAGAACTAACTATTTTAGCTATAAATCATTTCGAAATACAGCCCAAAATCCAACATCACAACTATGTTACAGAAATTAAAAGGAGAGAAAAGATGACTTTCGGGTCAATTCTTCTCCGTCTCCATCTCCAAACCAACTCTCGTTTCCCAATTGTCACCCTGAACACTTAGAAAACCTCTAAATTAGTTTCAGCATGAATGTCCAATGTAAAATTGTTTTGTTCCTCAAGAATCACATAAAAAAAAGGCCAAAAAATTGAACTTACCAAACCTAGAATAGAAATCCTACTTTTATAGCTCCCAGGCGGTAGCGTTGAGAGGCTAGGACTAGCGTCTCGACGCTACCCTAAAAATAACCCACATGGCACGCGACGGAAATTCAATTTAGGATGACGCAAGCATGTAGCGTCGAGACGTTACTTTGAATGGCTTTAGGGGAGAGGGGTACGCACGAGTGCGCATGCCATCACTAATGGCGTCTCGACGCCAGTCTTCACTTCTTGTTGACCGCACGCTTTTTCTCCTCATATGGGCTTCTCAACATCTTAGCCCGACGTTGAGATGCCATGCTCTCCAGTCTTCATTTATTCAGGTCTTATTTCTTCGTTCCTTGGCCAAATTTACTCTTCTTAGGCTCATTTATCAACTCCAACAACACAAAATCCATATTTTTTGCCTTCAAATGCTCGGTTCCTACAAAATCAATAAATAAAGCATCAAAGCACACATGAAAGCCCACAAAACTACTAAACCTAAGGTCCTAAAATAGCACTTTTGGAGTGCTATAAAAAAGATGGCGTAAGGTCACAGGTGGAGCTTTTTAAGGATAATCAAAGTGAGGCAATTGAACAACAAGATATAGAAGAAAATTGAAATCCAGATACTAATTAATCCTCCAATCGATTTAGATGAAGGACCAGCAGACACACCAGTAGAAGACCTTTCTAATTACAAACTAATTATAGATAGACAAAGAAGAAAAGTTAGACCCCCAGCTAGATATGCTCAAACAGATCTCATTGCCTATGCACTAAGCTCTATGGACAGTATTACTAACAAATAAACTTTTGAGTTTAAAAGAAACCATTGAAAGCAATAAATGGATTATAGCTATGCAAGATGAGCTGAATGCACTCCATAAGAACAAGACACTTAGTCATGCTGCCCTCAAAACAAAAAATAGTAGCCTGCAAATGGGTTTATAAAAGAAACTTGACGAATCTGAAAAAGAGGGGGTTCAAGTTTAAGGCAAGTCTGGTAGCAAAGAGTTGTACACAAAAGGAATGAGTTGACTACACTGAGATTTTCCCTCCTATTATCAAACACACTTTCATACGAGTACTCCTAACCATTGTGGCCTATCACAACCTAGAACAAGAGCAAATGAGAGTCAAAATAGCCTTCCTAATATTGATGAAAAAATAAACATGAGGCAGATAACTAAGCCCACTAAATGGCCTAAGGTTTATTTTCACTACCACAGGAAAACTACACAATTAAATATTAGGGGTAGAGAAACTTGACTCAAAGGATTTATATTAGTTTACCCCAACAATCAAATGGCTACATTTAGTTCCTGCAACTGTAGGTTCCACTAACAATCAGTTGAAGATTACAATGAGAAACTCTCTCTATAACCTCGTCATACAATCTCGCTCTTAGTGTTCTTAATTAGCAAAACCAAAATAAAAGAATACTCTAATTTTTTAGTCTTTTCTCTATATTGAGTCCACACAAAATAACCCTAATGAACATTACATATATATAGAAATTCAAAATGGGCAAGGCGGACTGTTGTAGCAATCAAGGGTAGTGTCTGTAAGTAGCGTCTCAAAGCTATGAAGTCTCGCCATTAGCGCCTGCGTCAAGACATTGTCTTCTAGGCAAAAGTGGCTCTATGTCGTGGCAGCATCGCGACACTCTCAATAGGGTCTCAACCCTGTCACTTCTGGATGACAAAATATTCCAGCTTCAATTTTCTCTCTCGATCCATCTTTTTCGATTCTTGTACGGCAAACCTCCTTGAACGAAGTTCGTTTAAGGATTTAGGCTCCACAACCCAAAAATATAACGTTATATAACCATTCCCATGCCACACAATTGCTTGATGCCTTTCTTCCTCAACGATAGACGAACAAGAAAGGAGGGAGGTTGTTCCTGAAAAATCTAAAACCATCACTCGTGCCAAACAACTTGCTTCAACAATTCAAATTCGATTTTTCAAAATTTAATTCCTTCTATCCACTTGTGCGCGCATACAACATATATATATTTTGGACTTCTAACTCTACCATTTGCTTAAAAATACCCTAAGATCTGCTCTGGTACCATGTCACATTTAGGGAAGTTACGAAACTATGCGTATTTTAGGGGGGAGAATAATATGGAGAAGAGGATGCAAAGAGGACTAGAGTTTTATTCAATACAATTGCATTGCATAATAGGCATAAACCTAATGGTCTATTTATAATCTATCTCATATTCCAAATCATAATTCAAGTAGAAAAAATAAATCTAATTTAAATAATCTGATTTAAATATGAAAAACAAAACTAATTTAAATAACATAATCTAAACCAATTTGAGATCACTGCGTTACTTTCTTGAAACTGATCTGATAAAGCATTTCCCACATGGACTGTTTCCTCTCAAACAAAATATGCTAAGAACCTCGTTGCTCAAACTAGGTAATAATATGTAGGAAAATTCTCAATTTAAGCAGACCTATGACCATGTAACACAAGACTTCCAATGATCGACTAACAATACAATGCCCTCATATCTCTTAGTATTGTTGGGAACGCTGCAATTTCTAACACACACTTATGCTCAAATATTGACTCTGTCCCCAAGTGTTTTAGCACTTTCAAGCTCCTATTTTTAAGATCTATGGGCAATTAACATAATTTTTTGCTTAAAAAGACGTCTGGAACATGGTCCACTTATTCTTCATCGATCCTTACAGTTTTCGTGATGCAGATTAGAGATATTGTCCAATTAGTAGAAGAAACAGCATCAGCTTTTGTCTATACCTTGGTGCAAATTGCATCTCAGTCTTCAAAAAATAATGGCCTACAGTGACGATTCTGTCGAACTCATAAATATTGATTTCATGGTTTTATTTGTAGCAAAAGTTACTCGGACCACATTTTTCAAAATCTTGGACATTTCTCTTTGCAAATACTTGTCGAACCACGCTTGGCTAACAAAGTTTTTGAAAATTTCGCCTATACACAAATTATTTAGGACTGGAATAAAACATGCAATAATTTGAAAACATTAAACAACTCACCATATTGTTTAATCATTGTTAAATTAGAATTGCTTAAAGCTTTAGTTACATATAGCTATTTACATACACAGATACCAGTATGCTCTCATGTCCTGCCTTTTGACTCTACTTTTTCTTATCTGCTTTTATACTTGAAATTTTCAAGTTTTCACTTTAGTTTGGTATTTCAATATGAGAGGCACCAAGGTTCTTTGGAACGATACTATTCGCCATGTTTACATAGCGTCTGTTGGGCTAGTTGCTTGTGGAATAAAATAATGACAAATCAAGAGAGATGTTTCCATGTGAATCCGATACCTTGTCAGTTTATAAAGTATAGGTCTACCTTAGACATTTGAGATCCAAAATGAAATATAACTGTTTGGATACGATGCCAAAATATATGGCTTTATTATATTATAATAAAGGTGTGACATGGGTAATTAACCCAGAAAGAGTATCCCACAGCAGTGACGTTGGTTAATTGTTATGGTGCTGGGACCCCAAAAGCGAGCAAAACAGCAGAGCCTTCAAGTAGAAGCAAAGAGGGGGTTTCATAAATAGTCCACTAATGGAAGAATCCGTAGTTTCGAGGACATGGAAAAACACAATTTGTTCTCAACCACTTTTATAGTGACCAAAACAAGGCTTTTATACACATTTACAAAGTTTAGCCCAGTCACTTTGAAATAATATTGTCGTCCTACCTATTTACACTACTCTTACTAGCGTAGAATGCCTGTGCAATAATATGATTAGAAAGAGAGAGAAGTTGAGAAAATTGAATGAAATTGAGATCTGCTTGCATGCTCCTCATCCCCAATGGTTGATTTAATTAATTTGGTAGGTAGCGACTATAAAACATATAAACGAAAACTTTTGTTCAGTTCTATGCTTTGGATTCGGCTCGTTGGCCTCGTCATATTCTTAATCATACACATGTGCGGATGCTTGTTCCTGATCTGATCCTCTCCCTACTTGAATTTAACTCACTTCTGGATCAGCATGCACTTGCATCCATATCCATTGCCAACTTCTGGATAAGCGTTTGCTTTGGCTTTTGGGACAAATTATATGACTTCAAATTTCATTTGTATGACGTTAGACAGCATCGTCAAGTGGCCGGCCAAGAGAAGTTCCCCCCGCATCAACATCCATGTGTCTTCTGCAGCTTTCAAATGCTTTCAATTTTTGGAGTACACAAATTGATATTCAATGAAAATAAAAATAATATTTATAAGTTGTGTACAGAAACAACGATTTAAAGAAATACATTAACTATTATACATGATATTAACTGCGAAAACCACCCGAACTAAATATCCACCTTGCAAGCCGTAGAACCAATCAACGGAACTCGACCTACCAAGCCTCTTTTCACACCCAGCAACACATCACATTTCACATATACCGCATGATGTCCAGTCTTTAGCGGCCCAGCTTTCCATCTCACCCTACCCAACAAGACTACTCTCAGCCCTACAATCCCGATTGCCTGATCCGTCACTAACCCATTTGCCACCTCCAGCGACAGTGGCACCGCCCCACCACCTAGCACCGGCGACATCGCCATTGTGCTCCGCTTTTCATGAAATACAGGAGGCAGCATCACCTGCGACGTTATCTGCTGGTTCCTATACGATAGGAAGGCAGTCAGTCTATCATAATAAATGGAAACTCGCCTGTTGGAGTTCCTTGTAAGTATGGTGAATTGCATGGTTGTAGACAGCAGCGGCAGAGATGACATATTGAGGTCGTATATGGCGGCGCCAACCACCGTGAATTTGGGGACCGTGGGGCGATAGACGAGCCAGAGAGTTAGAGCCACGATACCGATTACGATGAGGAAGATGGAGAAGCATGCGCAGACAGTGCGGCGAGTGCTTTTTGAGTAGTATTGGGAACGCAAGAATCTCTCTCTGTTCTTTTCTTCTTTCAGATCATCCTGGCTATGGTGCTGATTTTGCTCTTGAACTTCTGCCATAGTTGGACTTCAAAACTGAGAGGGAGTGAGAGTTGGGGGAGGGGAGAGGAGGGAGGGGGAATTAAAGGGAGGGTTTGGAAAAGCAAAAGTGGGTTTTGGTAAATTGCTGGTGGCACAAGAAGGATAATAAATAGAAGAACACTTACCTACTTAAAGGAGAGAGAACTGCACAAACATAGATTTTTTTTTTCTTTTTTAAAAAAAGAAATAAATAAATTTAATATGTAAGTATGCTTTATATAAATTAAGGGGCAAAAAAGAAGTTTTTTTTTTTTTTTTTTTTTTTTTTTTTTTTAAGTTAAGTATAGGAATAATGATCAATACTTTTTTTTGTGGGCAGAAAAATGAAATGGAAAGTAGAAAAGGGAAATTTTGACAGGCGGCATTTTTTGAAAAAAAAAAATTGGTACTAAATTAAATAGTGTGGAAATTACTCCCATTGATGTTTTGTTATATTAGTAGCATTTAAGAATGAGAGGTCCATAAATAAAATAATATATTATTTAATAATGTATCTAACTGTAAATGAAAAGAATGGGTATTTTGGTATTATAAGACTTTTTATTTTCAGTATTGTTGAAATTTTTTTAAATAGATCATTTTCCAAAAATAAAAAATTGAACAGAGTACGCCAGAAAGTAATGCTTCTTAATATTAATTAATAAAAATATTATGTTAAACTGAGTATAGTTCAAAAATTTCTTACTTCAGATATTGTTTAACTCAATAAATATATATATATATATATATATTATACTGAAAGGGTGCGGGAAATTGGAATTTTTAGTGGGATAAATTAATTCCAAATACATGTGCATGAAAAAGTGTCAGGTGGCTGTGTTGCCTTGTTTACAGATGTTTAGGTTTTGGAGCCTCTGGGTTGGGTTGGTTTGCTGTACTTGTACAACTTGTGTTGCATACATTTACATGGGAGGATAGTTAGATCCCACGTCGCCCTAGCCGATGATGTTTAACAGACGTTTCTATTCTCGCTTTACATTTGTACGTCATAACTTGGAGATAATTCAAATCCTGATGCTTTTACCATTATTTTAAAGCTAATTCAAGTATCCATTTGATTTTAACCTAACAGTAAAAAAAATGTCGTTTTTTAGCTTTAAAAAAAAGGCCATCGTTTTTCACCATATGGGAGGGATTAGAGGGAGAAATGTATGCATGGGAGGAATAAAAATTAATTTATACCTTCAATTTAGCATGATGTATCAAATTACATCCAAAACTTTAAATTTCATCTATTTGAATTCTATACTTAAAAAAAATGTTTCAATTTCTACAATTTTTTCAATTTTTTCTAACTTTATCCACTAATTTTAATAAATAAAAAATGAAGTAAATATATTTCAAAACTTGCAAATATCAACAAAAATCAAGCATGACATAAATTTGAGTTTGATTAATATACAAGATCGACCATTGAATAAATCTTCAAAATTAAAACTCACAATAATTTCATACCTAATATATGCTTATATAATTCATTAAATGCTGGTAACACTAGCCTATTTTATGCTTTTGGAAGAAGATGAGCTTCAACAATTCTTCACGTGACTAAGGTTTTTTCTCTCTTTTCTTTCCTTCGTGACGGGACCTCTAAACTAAAATCCATGATACAATTGAATGACTCTCCCTTCATTGTATCGTGGACATATTGTGCTTGCTTTGAATATTCACTCAATCACATGAATCTCCCCTTATAAATATAATCTATTTTTTCCTTAATGATTTCACCTACTTACTTTGTGCATTGCTAAAATTTGTAGCGCCAATTTTAGGTTCATCAAATCACACGTCACTAATACCGCTCTTTTAAAGTATTTTAGGTGACAAAATTTATAACGTGGTTAAAAGTTTTTTTTTAGTTCAACAATAACGTGTGGGGGTGGGGATCATTCGAACCTACAACCTTTTGGTTGGAGATGTAGGGAAATTACCCGAATTTGATCAGGAACCCGGAGCAGCAGAAGCGGGAGCATTGATTGGAGAACAATGGCGACTTTTGAATAAAATGATTTTTATAGAAAAAGTTTTCGAAAAAACTTACATGTTACAAAGACGACAGATTTTTGGGAAGACTCAAATGATCTTTCGAGCTATTCTCGATCTAGTAAGAACTGGTGGGCACCTTTTGGAACAATTAGAAGAAAACTAATTTTCTTCCTTGGGAGGAGAAGAGACCAAAACCTACGAGCTTTAATTTAATTGTTCAGCTCTCATCTCATGGATTTGGGTGCATAGACTCTTCCATGGACCCTAACACTGAGCTATGCCCCATTAGACTTCTAAAATTACTCATTTCCTATGTAATTGGGCATAAAGTTGGTCCAACTATCAAATTGGACTTTCAATTCTAATTAATTAATAAAAAATCTAATTTATTATTATTAGCCAAATTAATTAATCCAAATTTGTAATTATATCCAAATTAAATTATCTAATTTGTAATTAATTAATAATAAACCTAATTTATTATTAATATCCAAATTAAATAATTTTTATTATTTAATTTTCTCCTAATAAATTATTCGTTGCAGATGTAACAAGCTAACAAGGGGACCTTATGGACCTACAACTTTGAGCTCCAATAGTTAAAATCGATTAGTCAAACTCTTCAACTAATAGCCAATTCCACCATTAACCCAAGATAACTCCACTATAAACCTGAGGTTGTACTCTTGCACTATAGATGAGTTATGTCCACAAATTTAACCATAATAGTTCATTTGATCCTTCACAAAGTGACTCGTAGTTTCAGTTGGGTGAAATTACCGTTTTTTCCTTGGCTTCATCTCTTACTCTTTAAGTACCACTGGTTCTCTAATAGATAACCTTCCATGAATCTCATCATGGAAAAATCCTTCTTGGGGTATCAAGAAAGTGGGTACCCTATTATCCAAGTCTCAAACTAGCACATTAAGGGAATCACTTATATACACACTCAATATGGAGAAGTGCACACTTTGCACTTTCCACTATTG